>APFE030709889.1:67260-193392 GCA_000404065.3 Pinus taeda
TCATCCAAGAATTGTTCATTTATGTAATGTAAAGGAGGTTTCCCCCTCGAAGAGGCTGAATTCTAAGGCGTTGATCTATCTTTCTATCTTTTCTTGAGCTGGTTTCATAACAATGTGCCAAGTTATCCATGGTATCCTTAACAATTTCCACAATATCCTCCACAAACCCAATATTCCTAACAATTCAAAATTCCTATCCTACTCAACCTTAGCAACCACAAGTTCCAGAAACATAAAAATTACAATTACCACCAAACCAAACTCCTCCAAGACCTAATCAATTACCTACACAACCCATTCCATATCACAATAATATTGTAGCTTAGCCCACTTACAATATTAAATTACAAAACTTTCAAACTTATATAATTACTCCTCTTGATTGAAATGATAATCATCATTAATCAGGAAAATTAGTTCATAAGGATTCTCCTTATATCATTCAAGAACAATTTGACGAAACTCCCATTGAAACAAAAAATAATAAAAGTCATACGATAATAAAACAAATTTCTTCTAGAATAAATCAATGGTCACTATCTAAATCTCCTTCTTTTTTAGAAAGGTTGAAATTGGATAAGAAAATCAATTTATTTGAATGTGATTTACTAGATAAGCAAATAAATATGTTAAGATTCCTTTACTACAAGCAATAAAATATATTCCAATTTATGCTAAAATAGTTAGGGAATGTTTAAGAAAAATAGCAAGAAAGTAAAAGGTTCATGAATAGTGTAAATTAGAGGAAAATTAACAGATCTAATGTCATTTAAAATCCTTATGGAAAACTTCCCACGGGTTGTAGAGTAGACGGTGCGAGGGTGTTCTGTTAAGATATTATGTGGTGTAAAGGTCACTGGTTTGAAACTCAATGGGAAAAAAAATAGCAATGCTAAAGGTTGGTGTGGCCTAGGTCGAGTGCAATCCTTGGGTATTTTAACAGCTTGAATGCTCCTAGGTCATGGCTACTCAAGCCATAGGTTAGGCATGTCAGTCATCTCACGACTCAATAACCTAGCAAAGAAAAGAAAATCCTTATGAAAAAATATCTTGACCCTAATAGTCATATTGTTAAAATTCATATCAATAATATTTCAACTGCAAAAGCTCTAATAGATCTAGGAATTACAATCAATTTCGTGAAAAAATGAACTATGAATGAATTACAATTGCCTAATATTCATCATACACCCACATTTTTTTAGTTAGTAGATAGATTTGTAATAAATTCTAAAGTTGTAATATAAAAATTTTAGTTTCTTTAGATTCTTGGTAATATCCAGTTGATTTTATGGTTTCATAGCCTAAATCTAATTTTGGCGATCATTAATCCTATGAAGACCCTAGTTAGCTAAAATTAATGCAAATATAGTTGTAGGTCTCAAAACATGACTATCTCATTTGGTGATACAATTAAGAAATTTATTTTATAGCCACTTGGAAAATATTTAATTGAATTAAAAAATACGTAATGGCGTGATATGAATAGTGATAAAGAAATAGCACACCCAATTTTAATAATTAACCAAGATATGAATTTTAAAAATGATATTGACAAAAATCAAATCACTAATTTTGAATTTATTCAGTACATTGGATGACAATCTTCTTTTAATCATATCTTTGACAAAAGTTTTTAGGAAAATTGTACTTTAGATAGATCAACACTATTTGTTTATATGTCTTCCATTAATCTGAATATCAAAATATTGTATTATTTATGTTGACATTAAGCAAAGGAAAAATTTAAACATAAATTTTGAACTTGAGGAATTCCATAAAGAACAATTTATTTAAATTCAATACATTGGATAACAATCTTCTTTTAATCATATCTTTGACAAAAGTTTTTAGGAAAATTGTACTTTAGATACATCAACACTATTTGTTTATATGTCTTCCATTAATCTGAATATCAAAATATTGTATTATTTATGTTGACATTAAGCAAGGGAAAAATCTAAACATAAATTCTAAACTTGAGGAATTCCATAAAGAATAATTGATTCAAAAACTACAAAAACATTATGTTGCATTTGCTTAGGAATATGCTAATATGTAAAGAATGCATCTTAACACATGTCTACATTATATTTATATTTAGGAAAATTCTAAACCAATCAGAAAACCTCAAAGATGTCTAAGTCTAGCTTTAAGAGAAATTGTAAAGGAAGAATTCCAAAACTACTAAATGTGAATTTCATATATTCTATTTCTAAAAATTAATGGGCTTCTTCTTTAGTAATTGTTCTTAAAAGGAATGGTAAGCGATGTGTTTGCATAGACTATTGAGAATTAAATAAAGATACCATAAGAGACTTTTGTCTCACAGAAACCCTAGCCCCAACCTTTGTAATGCAAATAAACATCTATGTGGAGCAACATGTAACCGTCATGGTCAATATTATCATTTCATGAGCTACAAGGTCATTCATAATCCTACCCTTGGTCACTCCTACCAGCTTGGATTTTCCATTCTCCAAAGAGACCTAAAGCCTCTATCTTGGTTTTTTAAGAAGAAAATCAAAACAATGAACCAATAGAAAAACACAATCAACCTCAAGCCCATACCTTAGAGTTCCTTAGATTTAAAATTTTTGAACTTATCTATATGATGGGTGTTCTAATTCTAATGGGTTATGTAAGGAAATTATGTGCATGTCACAGAAAAGGGCTTGTTAAATCCCCCATGGTTGAGAGCCTAGATGAAGAGCCTCCCACTAGCTCACTTAGCTTTAGGTTGATAGACACACAATATATGCATGCCTAGAGGTGTACCAGCTTTTCCTTAGAGACAACCTGCCTTGAGATGACCCAAGCTCAAAAATATACATGGTTTTTATAAGTATTGGCCAAAAAGGAGGTTGGCAATCCCCTTGTCTTTCTAGGCATAAAGGTAGTTAATTATATTGTGAAACAAGTTGATCCCAAAGAAAGCCATGATCAAGGACAATCATACAAATTCTATTGCTTCGTTCAGTTTTGTAGACATTAAGATGTATTTCAAGATCGCTAAGGAATAAATGACCTTGGATGAGGATTGACTTAACATATTTCAATTTCCTGCCAAGAGAGTTGTTGAAGACATGGTGGACAAACAAAAGAAGCTTAAGGTCCTAGCGAAATAATGAGAATCCTATCATTCTAATGAGGACTCCATTCTAGCTAGTGGCTACCATGTTATGTAGGTTGTATGGTCAATCTAATGGAGATACCTTCTATGAAGGATGGATCCGATTGATGTGCTCCACAACAGTTGAAGGAATAATTTTGAACTAGCTTAATATCTTATCTTTCCCTGAAAGACAAAATTAGGCAAGCTCAAAATCCAACTCATACACCAAAATCTGCAAGAATTATTTATCCCACTCTATAATATATTGTTTAATGTACTTACCCCATGCATGTTTGAAAGAGACACGTAGGTGATGTTCTCAATTTTGATTAGTTCGTTGATTAGGATGTTACATATCTAAGGATCTTTGAAGAGACCCAGCCTCCTCACCTACTACCCAAGTTTCTAGCTAATTGAATAATATTACAAAGCTTAGCATATCAAGTATACACAGGGATAGGTGGAATGTTGCCACGAGATAAGAAGGCTCCCTGGACACACATGCCATTATACTCGGGATTCTCCTATTTGAAATACAGAAAACAAGCCAAACAAGAATCTTATTCCCTGACACTCTTCCATTTTGGGATCTAACATTCCACAGATATGATCCCAACTCTATGGTGAAAAACCATTGGAAGGAATGAAAGTACAGGTGGCATTACCAATCAAAGACATGGACTTGGGAAGAGAAATAGAAAATTTCCTTAAATCTCTCAAATGTCATTTTTAAGATAGGTTAGAATTCTTCTGAAGTGAAAAGGGAAAAGCTCAATATAAGAGTTAATCCCTTGACTAGAAGTAGGTTTCCCAATAGGAAACAACTCAAGTTGCATTCGAAAAAAATCTAAAATAGGAGAAAGAAATAGCTTGGATCACTTAGAAACTTGAACAAGGGAAAATATGAGGAGCGAGAAAAAATGAAAGAGAAAAGTAGTGGAGGAAAGAAGAAAATTGGAAGAAGAGAAGACATAGAAACAAGAAGTTGAGGCCAACGCTAAGGAGGAATCTCTCAAAGTCCAAGAGGAAGCACAAGAGAAAGACACCCACTAGAGCACAGTTTCAATGGACATTAACCCATTTCAACTAGCCGCCCCAATCATCACATGTTGTAACGTGTCAATCACAGAGAGGGGAATCATACCAACCAAGTAGAACAAGATAGTGGTTAGGAAGTTGAGCTCAAGGGAAAAGAAGAGAAAAGGATGAGGAGCGAGAAAAAATGAAAGAGAATTAGTGGAGGAAATAAAATTGGAAGAAGAGAAGAGGTAGAAACAAGAAGTTGAGGCTAGAGCTAAGGAGCAATCTCTCAAATCCCAATAGGAAGCATAGGAGCAAGATGCCCACTGGAGCACAATTGAGGGACATTGACCCATTTCAACTAGTGGGCCCTATCATCACATGTTGTAACATGCCAATTATAGAGAGGGGAATCATACCAACTAGGTAGAAGAAAGTGGTTAACCTACACAGATTTAGATATGATCACACTCTAAACAAGATAGTGGAGCACAAGGAGAAGACCTTGTCAACTCCTCATCTACCTCTAATGTTAGTCACCACAGAAAAGCCAATTTTTCCAAACACTAGAAAATATCCACTTGTTGTGGCCTTAGAAAGTACAACATTATCCCAATCCATCAAGAGAAATGTAAAAGCCCTCCTCAAATAGTTGAAGCTTAAAAATGATTGTATAGAAGAACTAGAGCGTAGGTGTAGCTATTAAAGGATGATAACATAATGCTAGAGGGAATTGACATGTAGAATTATAGGTCGTGTACTTTTGAAGCACATAAGCCTTATAAGGCCATGGTCAAACAAGTTTACCCATGCCTCCAACGGCTCTAGAAGATCTCCACCAAGATGATGCTACTCGATAATGAATCTCTTATATATATTGTATTTGTGCTCCATACTTAACACCCCCAAATGACGTACATTCCAAAGCACCAAGGAGCTAGGCTTCTACAACTCAAGAAGACTACCCATTGTCACCTCAATGGATCTTTCTCTCTCTTAGGCTTGGCTCTTCTCCAATTCAAAGGAATTATCCCAAATTAAAATTGTTAATGTTATAGAGTGGAGTCTTAGGTTATATGGTAGGAGCAAGCCCTAATAAGATGTATATTTGTTGTAATATATGAAATTTAATGGAAATGAGATAAAGACAAGATAGAAAAATTATGAATAAACGAATGAAAAGAGATGCAAGGACATCAATGCCTATTAATCATGGGAGAATGGAGCCATGAGATGTTACTAAATGGAAGGACTAATTTATCATAGCACAACTACTTCAATGAAGGAGTTAACTGGATGAAAGCATTGTTTTTTCCACCTCCAAACAACATGGATAAAAGGTCGTTTGTTATATTCCCCATTCTAATTATGTACAATCAAGGAAAATGGACTAGTTTTTTACACTAATCCTTAAAGTACATGCTAGAAATTACATGGAAATAAATCTTGGAGGGCCCTAGAAGATGCCACTTATCAACAAATATATAGAATATAATGGAATGGAGAGAAACCCATCTTTATATAGAGTGAGTGAAGTCTCTCATATAGCAAAATATATTGGCTTTCTAACTAACTCAATGATAAGTCAACAAAAAGTGAATTACTGGAATTGATAGATCCATGGTTGATAATATCAAGATGTGGATGCTAGTCTCCTCAAGAGAGATAACCTTCATCCTAAAATAGGTAATGAAACCCAGTCAAATACTCATTGGGCCCACATAAAATTCATCTTCCAAGAAACGATACAAGTGAACTATAATAAAATATTCTTGAATTTAGGAGGGTGTGCTCAAGGATCCACCTAGAAGAGTTCACAAAGTGTGCCCTCCAAGGTGCATGAGAGCCATAACAATAAAAGATTCCTCCTAGGAGAATGTTGCATAACCAACCTCCAAAAACATAAAGTGATCCTTAAAATGGATGCAACCAATTCACACGTGCGAAAATCCTGAATGAGAAGATAAAGTAGTCAAAGCACAAAATGGTAAGTGGCCAACATTCAACAAACAAAAAAAACTGAGATAATACAACACTTATATTTTATTGGTAATGGTACCCTCTAGTGTTCTCCAAGATTTATTTCCATGTAGTTTTGAGCAAGTACTAAGGATCAACATCACAAACTAGTCCATTTTCGTTGAGTACACATTATTAGAATGAAAAACAAAGCAAACAACCTTTTATTCATTGTTGGTTGGAGGTGGAGAAACAACCCTTTCATCTACTTAAAAACTTCATGAAAGTAGGTCACTGTGATATGATAAATTTGGTCCCTCCATTCAATGACATCCATTGGCTCTATTAGTGCATTGGTTTCCTTCCATCTCTTTTCATTCCTTGTTTTTATCATTCCTTCTTATATCTTGTCTTTATACCATGTCCATTTCATATATTAGAACTATATATTTTGTTAAGAAATATTCTTCATATATCACATAAGACCCCTACTTCATAGTAACTTGTAGTTAGATGTGTAAAATACAAACAAATCCATGCACTAGTAGCAAGCTTCACTTAATCATATCTTGTACAAGTCAATTTTAATATTCATAATGGCCATTATAAGATCCTTGGCCACTCTGAAGTGTACTTTAAATATGGACAAGATTTGTCTACTACTAAGGTTGCCACTTTCATAAATCATGCAGAAATCCACTCAGCAACCTCCACGCCTACATCCAAAAACTGAAAGGAAAAACAAAAGAATGATACAAAAGAAAAGTTAGATCTAAAGCACATGTGAAAGCACATGTCAAATGTGAGGTGCAAAATAAAGTGAGATAGTTTTCAGCTGGCACTTTGTACATCTACAACCAAAGACATGCAAGATGTATAAACTATAACCTAGAGCTTTGGTGAATTTGGATGACCTTCAATAGTATCAAAATTTGATACAATATGCATAATAACAAAGAAAAAATCACAAAATTTAAGTCTATATCAAATTGTATTATTAAAAAAAAAAAAAATTACAACTTTTAGAATTCCTAAACAATTTCTAAATTTTTGATATAATTTTTGAGAAAGACACAATAAAAAATATATTAAAAAAAAATTAACAATATTTTAATCCTATTTTAATTAAAACTATACACTTGGCTTATCCTCCATTGCCATATATATTACATAGATCCTGAACTTTGTTCTGAACAAGTTTAATATATACGTATACTAGATAAAGGCCTAAAAAAGCATCCCAAAAAAAAATAAACTCGAAGAAAAAGCATCAAATATAAATAAATAATTAAACTCGAAGAAAAAACTTAAATGTTTTGACCTAGAAAGGCATCAAAAAGAAGCATCGAATGGATTTCAGAAAAGCCTGAAAAGTATAAAAAAGAATTCCTAAATAGTTTGACCTAACTAGACCTAGGACCACCCTTAATCTACCAGCCAATCCAGGATTAGGTGCTGCCTCTCTCCAAAACTCTGTATTATCAGCCACTAAATACTGTCCCTAAACTTACATAAAAAGTAGCTAAGTTTTTTTCCATAAAGATATCATATCCTATACAATAAACCAACCCGGTTCACACTGATTGATGATAAACATTAATCATTCTATAGTTTATACTTAAAATGGACTTTAACAGCAACATTTTACAGAAGCTTACAAAAGCCTGGTTAAAGATTATATGGCGGTTAACGTTTGCTCCCTCTAATCACTGACATTTCATTTATATAACAACAAAAAAATCCATGTAAAAGTATCACTTGTACAATGATTTGAAGCGTTGATACTTCCACTAAATTCAAAATTGCAAATTGTATGATCAAGTCTGTAAGGTAAAGCAACAACAATGTAAACATTTAAAATTACATTAATTTATATTATAATATTACTCATAATATTATAAAGCCTGTTTGAGAAAATGCCAAATAACAATAATATAAAAAATGAGGAAACAAATCTAAAATTAAAAGCAGTTAGATCAGATAGAACAGGACATACTTTCTCATTCACTATAAAATCACTGTAATAGCTCCTACTTAGTGTCGACCACAACAGAATTACCATATCATCTGTATCAGAGTTACCACATGATCTGTAACCAACATTGGGAATAAACTTCAGCGACTACTTTCAATAACTAGATGATATGATTATCTGTTTCATGAATGGAAAATAATAAGCAAGTCAATCAGAATATATTTTCACATTCAATAAGCAATGAGCAGAGCAGCCTCACTAACCCCCTGTATCTACTAAAGACATACTTAGCACCTGGAAACAACTTTTGGAAAAAAAATAAATGATGTATTGAAAAGTCCAAAGAATACAGAGATTACATGTGAGAGACATTCATGAAAACCAACCAAAACCCATGTCAATAAAGTCTTTTCTAGACCAACCCCTCTAACAAAAGCGTCATGTTCGCTCTGCCACTGAAAATGCTAAACTCTAGCCAAACTATCCAAGAAATAAGCACTACCAAAAGGAAATGGTTGCCACTATATATAGAAAATACAAATTTCACACCTACATATCTCATACTTATGAAATAATTTAACAAAAATCCATTAGTGATATTTACAGAAAGAATATACCACAACTGCAATCCACTAATATTTTATCTATAACAGGACTGGTAGTAGTACCAGCCATGAACTGAGACATGGGAGTAAATAACCATCCCAGACTTCCATGTATTTGTCCCAAACTTCTAGAGTTGCTAATCCTGTGTAGCAGTATGGATACCTGATCATTCCACATTAGTTCTAGACCCCAGGCCTCTTCCTTCCCCCATTAGAAGCTGCGCTGTTTGAGGTCCTTGAGCCTTTTGAGTCACGCCGGCGAAAGTAGATGATCCAGGATGTTATTTCCAAGACCACAGCAATTCCACCCAGTGTAGAAATCACTATGATATAAGCCCGCTTCCACTTGTTATCAGGTCTCAGAATATCAAATCCTTTGAACATGTTCAGTATACTTAAAACAACAACTGTATAACCAAGACTGTGATGATATACATTCCAGTACTTTCGAAACTTGTGCTCTTTCTTTGGCCTCAGGAGCAATGCAAAGACCTGCAAGCCAAAAAGAGATCAGTAACAAACTGTAAAACTAATGAGTAGTTAAAGATAAAGAAAAGAATTAGCAGAGCAACGAGAACGACCAAGTCACTCTTGCTGAAGTCCAACCAGCTGCATTAAAGGTGTATGGTCTTTACACTCTGTTGGTCATCCTTTAAAGGTGTCTGGTCTTTACCCTCTGTTGGTCAGGTGTCTGGCCTTTACCCTCTGTTGGCCATCCTTTGGATCATGATGGTAGGAATGTCCATTTACACTAGCAGAGTCCAGACATCTAAACCTGACTCTGACATGCACCTTGATGTTGGGTATCTTGAATTTCTATATGTGGTACATCGGCCAAATTATGTTACCAGGAAGGGGAAACAGACTGGCAAACAGTAATAGAAAGAGAATGGGCCTAGAGGATTGTGGGTTATAAGAAAAGTGAACCCCCTCCCAGCATATAAAATTGAATAGATATGTTTATAATGCAGAATCAGTCTGGCAATCGGAACTTGAACAAGAAATGGGTCTATTGGACAGATTACTGGTATTCATCTTTCACTGCAACTTAACACAAAAAGACACGAGGGATGGATTCCCTACCCCTACCCGGGCATTTAAAAACACACAAGATTTAGAGGTTATTGAGTAAGAATTACCTGCAATGTTCCGAATACAAAAATTGCAATTCCGAGGCTTCGATGTTGGCTATACACAACCCCTTTAGAGTAGCTCCCAAGCTTAAGGCCAGTGGCCCAACCAGCCACTCCGAGAGCATAGCCCGCGGTTTGACAAAACGCATGCAGGTAGAACCAGGCAGGATCTGCAGATTCAAATTGCCGCAGATACCTGGCAAACATTATCCCAATTGGAAGCAATATGCCCCAACCAACGGCATTCAACACCCCATGCCTCTGCAATTCAGAATATCAAGCACAGTGCATTAGCATACAGTGCTAAGAGAACCAAGAAAAGCTAACAGACATCTTCAAAATCAGAAGTCCCAGAGAAAAAGATAACAATACATACAGACATGAAACAAACCATACTCTAATAATAGATAACAAAAAAAAACTTAATTTATAGGCCAGCATTAATGTAAAAGGAAATGGCATTTTGATATTACATAGATAACAATTACAATTACAAGCCAAGGCATGATATCAAACCAGATAATATCACATCAACTTTAGAACTTGCACTTTCCAGAGTCTGAAATATTTGATAAAATCAATGCCTTGTAAACAATTTCTGCATCAGAATTGAACTGAATAATGGAATAATCCTCAGAAAATGAGATTTAAAATCATGGCACTTACATTTTTCAGGACTTGATGTGGAGCGCTTGCAGATGTGATAGCCACTCCAGACTTCAAATCTATGGTCCCCTTGCTCGCTAAATTTGCAGAATTCATGGCATGAGACTGAGGAACCACGCCTTGGACTTGCCCTCCGGTATTCCACACATGATTCACAGTCGTCTGATTGTTCTTCAGCATCCACGTAGCAAATATGGTGATCTGGTTATTTAGGAACTCCGCGGCCATGTCCTGCACTATGAAATCGATAGGCGAGGGCTCCGGGGGGCTATTTTTGGTTGCTTCCGTGATATTGTACGTCAGGACGAGCAGGGTGCCATTGGAGTGCTTAAACGCAATCAGGGATTGCGTCCCGCCCATTTGAGCCGCTAACGGGTTGATTCCCCAGGCGACCCAGCCTCCTGAGGTATCAGGCTTGGCCGTGAAGGCCATGCGAATGGACCCATTTCCGGGCGCGTAAGTCCAGGCGAAGTTAGCGTTCAGCTGCTGCAGCGACTTGCAGCTGCTGAACAGCCTGTTGCTCGAGAAGGACTTTGTGCATGTCTGAGCCCATGAAGGGTACCCGACATTGCAGAGAAAAACCAGAAAGAACAGCACCTTGAGCAATTTCGCCATGCGAATCGATGTCAGTACCAAAATCGTTGAATTCCCAACCTTAAAACAGTCCGAATGAAAACCGATCGAAGCGCCCTCTCAATTTAATAGTCTCTCCGACTTCACCTAATCCCCCACAGACCACGAGTAGAAGAAACACGTGCTTGTGTGAGCGCTGGGATTCGAACCTGGCTCTCTCTCTCGCTCTCTTCACATGGTAAAGCTGAGGAGATTCCTGTGTGCGAATGCCCCGCTGTTCATGTCTCGGCTTTAAAGACCCACCGCGGAATCAAATTGCTCCGCGTGGAATCGCTGGGTACCCAATAATTTCCGCCTCCGCATTGACGAGTGACGTGAATTGGAGTCATCTGGACTCAAATACGGCGTCTTAGTCAATTTATAAAAATTATCGCGGCCCGATTGTGCTTTTACTATTTTTATTTTCCCTATTTTAGGTTCATCTATTGTATTTTGAGAGCCCTCCCGTAATGATCATAATTACCAAGTAATCTTTCCCGCCTCCGGTAATGAGCCGACAAACGTTTGGAAACAACGGCCGGTGCTTTAATCGAGGTTGATGTTGTAGAGTTGTTGAGGTTGAAGTTCTACAGTAGTTGTGAGGCATTTATGGGTTAGCTGTGTAGAAAGTATCTAACAGTTTTCTTTTTCAAAGTAACCGTCTTCTTTTACAGAGTATATATTTTTTCGAGCATCAGTAATATATAGCAAAGTAACGTGTATATATGGTTTTATTTAAATATATAAGTATTTTTTGAAATATATATATAATTGAATGTTAAGTTTGAGTATGTTTTAAAATTGTTTTTATTTGGTTAAGAGTTTGTTTTTAGAGGTAAGGAAACAAGTTAATTGTCCAAGACTAAGAGGCATCTCGCAGTTGTGAAAACCTGCACCTCACTGACCACCAGATGGTTATTTTAGGTGGAGTGGTTTTCCTTGAAAAAGAGTAATGAGTCAGACTGCATTCATGGTTAGCAACTAGAGATAGTTGTCCTCACTGTCGGTTTGACCACTGAATTATGCTAAGTTTTCTCACAAAACAAAACAAAATAAAAAAAATGTATGAATAAGAGAGATTCTTTCCGGGTAAATCACATGATGTTTCATTTGTCGACGCGTTTCGAACCAACTATTGTGGTTCATCATAAGGACAAGTTGAATGAACAAATCTCGCTTTTGCATATTAAATAGATAGCAGAATATTTGAATGAACATATCTTGCTTTTGCATATTAAATAGATAGCAGAACATTTGAATGAACATATCTCGCTTTTGCATATTAAATAGATAGCAGAACATTTTAGACCGGGTAACGGCTAAAATGATAACGGTTAGATTCGACCGCGAAATATATTAAATAGATAGCAGAACATTTTAGACCGGCTAACGGCTAAAATGATAACGGTCAGAAAAATGATAACGGTTAGATTCGACCGGGAAATATATTAAATAGATAGCAGAACATTTTAGACCGGGTAAGGGTTAGATTCGACCGAGAAACTGCTAGTTGACTTAGATAAAGGTTAAAAACTTTATTAGATAAGTCAATATTTTTATTAAAATAAGAAATGGATCATTTTATAATTATAAAAATATATTAAAATAAGTAAAATTTGAATCCGTAAATCATAAAATAAATTAATCTAAAGTTGTTAGTTATCAAAGTTATTATAAATATTAGTTAGTTATAGAGTAATCCAAAATTAGTTAAATTATATTTTAATCAAGTAAAAATGTATTTATAAATATATGTTGAAATAAACTAATTTAAATTAATTTTAAATTAATATATATTAAAATAAAATAAATTAATTAATTTAAAAATGGTTAGTTATAAAGTTATTATATATAATTATTAGTTAGTTATAAAAGTAAATTAGATAATGTATAAATAGTTAATATATTTTGATCAAATAATAAGTTAAAGGGACATATATTTATAGATATATATTAAATAAATTAATTATAAAATAAATCAATTTTAAATTAATAGTTAAAAAGTTTTAAAATATTTAAACTAATGGTAAGTGAATTAAATCTAAAAAATTCCCGGATGCGGGTGCTTAATGTGGTGTTAAATACGATGGGACTGGAGTGGGGTGAGAAACGCTGCCACTTGCCAGCCCTGTACAGCGGAGTTACTAATCAATTGACGGATGATGAACGGCATGTGGACATGGACGCGTTTAAGGGCATTACAGCAGGCGACCTTGAACCGTCTTTCACCTCCGCACACTCTGCTATGTTCTGGCTCTCGGCTCTCATGAATGCCATAGTTATCACGGTTGCGTCTCGAGGCAGGGGAGAGGGCAATGAAACTAGCCTCCGTCATGGGTTTGTTCTAGTATTTCTTATGTTATGTGCGCTGAATGCAACGAAATAGGGATCTTTCTCTGTTTGTTTGGAGAGATGGCCTCAGTCAGTTTCCTGGATTCTCTCTGAAGCGTTGGGTTCCCGCCTGATTGCTCGCTTGACTGGCTTGCACCCAGCTTCTCTGGTTGCTCGTTCTGGTTACCACAAAGGCACCGTTGTTGTCGTCATGCCTCGACTTCGCCACAGGATGATCAGCTGCAGAGGCACCCCTCGGAGAGCACCCTTCATCCTTCTCTCCCTCCAGTGACTTCATTTCATGCCATTACCCTCGCACTCGCAGCGGGAGAGGGCGTTTTTTGAGGCCCAACGAATTTCTCGAGCCCAGTTCTCCAGGTTCCTCGTCCTTGCCCTCGTTCAGCTCTGCAATCTTCACTTTTAATTGCACCTTGAACCGTCCTCGGATTACCGCTCATGTCTCGTTGTTCTTTCTCGAGGAAGCTCAGGAAGGGGGAGAGACCAGCTCTCATCAGGTGGATCCCGGCTTAGTTTCTGTCCCGAATCCTGGCTCTCCGCAAGCTATGGAGATTCCTGCAAGTAATGTCACTGACATGGTGAGGGAGCCAACTACCCCGGGTTCGTATGTGAACGATGCGGCTCGCTCTCAGGATCTGTCTAATGCTGGTTGGTGCAGAATCGTGGAGGAGCCTCCAGACGCCTAACTCATGCCATGCAGCTCTGTCTCAGGTTATGCGGCCCAGTACATAGGGCTTTTGTTACAGTTGATAATTTTTGTAATTGTTGTTAAGCCAGGGTTCAATTCGCTTGTTTTTTGGAATACCTGTAAGCACTGTAAGGCCAGGTTGGTTAACACTGGACCCCATGTTTTTTTTGGAAGGATGTTAAGCACTGTAAGGCCAAGATGGTCTCGTCCAAATTCTCTGTCTTGGACACTTTTCATATTCAAATCTGCCTTTCCTTCTAGGCAGCTGGTTCTGACGCTAGTCATGCTGTAAATATACACTTTTTATGTGAATAATAAAATAGTCTTATTTAGAAAAAAAAATTAAAAAAAAAATTAAATCTAAAAATTATTAGAGTCATTAGTTATAGGAATATATAGTTATATTTATTGAAAAGGGACAAACACCAATAAATAAAATAATTAAAAATAAATTAATTCTAATTTAATATTTAATATATAAATATTAAAGTAATTTAATGTGATGAAAGAAAACTCTAATAAATAAAATTTTATTTTAAAAATTAAGGTTGATTTAAGGGTTAAAACTATCACTTCGCCATTTTTGTTTCTTGTGGTAATTAATTTATTTTTAATTATTTTATTTATAAGTATTTGTCCCTTTTCAATAAATATACCTGATATATTCCTATAACTAATGACTCTAATAATTTTTAGATTTAATTTCACTTACCATTAATTAAATATTTTAAAACTTTTAACTTATTAATTTAAAATTGATTTATTTTATAATTAATTTTATGTTAATAGATATTTATAAATATATGTCCCTTTAACTTATTATTTGATCAAAATATTTTTTTTTTGTAAGCTGAGGAGAGTCCTTTCTATTATATTACTTCGGATTGAAACCATTACATTTCCATGGTGGCCTCAACCCGCCCTGAAGGGAAACCAGGTCTGTTGGCCACCTTAGGTTCTTGACATCCATCCAAAAACCGAAAATTCTAATTCTTCTTGTCCATGCTAAATATGCTAAACAGTCATAAAAACTATTACATTTCCTCCTATGCATAATAAAATCAAAATAAGTCCTGGAGCTAGCTTTTAACTGTAACAAAAACTATCTTTTATCCTCAACAAAATTGCATCACTCATACCCGTGTCCTCAGATGTTTCCCTCGGTTTTCTTCTGACCATCCTCTTCCTTTGTACCCATGTTGCTCTTCTCAATTTGCTGTTGAATTTCATCCAGTTTCTTATTCTACATCATCATGGTAATCTTAATGTTTTTCAATTCTCTCCTCAAATTAGGAATTCCTTGAGATAATTCAACCATTTCTACAGCCACTTGCTCCATGGCTTTAGCCAGCAGTTGTTTCATCACCCAATAAACATGCAAGGCTTGTTTATACAATGTCATACGCCCTCTAGTGTTTCCTGGATCAGGAAGCAAGTATTCTCAATCATCCATCTCTGAGCCTGACTGAGCCTGGGCTGCTTCTTCCTCCAGGTGCTGGATGATTCTCCTGATATCCTTATTTGTATTTTCACAATATGCTTGCTCAGCATACTGTATCCTTTTCTCCAAAGATTTCTGGTATTTCCTGGCTGTAGACGCCTCCTGTTTCCCCACTGGTCGCCCTCTTCCTTTGGCGCAACGTCCTCGCCCCTTGCCTGTTCTTCCTCTCCCCCTGTAGCAACCTCCACGTCCCCGACCCTTCACGCCAGAGGTGCTACCAAAGTCGCCTTCATCCTCCTGCCCCGCATTTCGCCTTCCACCCTGCTGTCCTTCTTCCGGCGTTTCATCTTCTGCTATACCCTCATCTTTCCTGGCTTTCATTTTTTGTTGCTCGGGTCCTTCCGGATCTGAGTCAAACATCTCCACGTCGTCTTCCGAGTCCGACTGGACTGTCTGATACTAATTCTCATCGACGCCATCCACAGGTTCCTTCCCTTTCTTCCCCGGGCTACGTCGCCCTCCAATCTCCTCTTCCGCCTCCGTTCTCATTCTTCTCCTGGTTGCCATCTGATTTCTTCCTTCATCGCTATCTGTCTCCTCTCTCTGTTCTCTCTGCTCTCCTTTGTTTTCGTCTAATTCTTCTACCACCCTTCACCTTATCACACTCTCTGCAATATCATTTATCGCTTGCCGCACCTCGTTTTGCTTACCTTCCTTGTTATCATTCTTCTGCGCCTGATCCTCATTACCCCTCCCTCTTTCCTCCTGCCACCTGCCGCTCGCATGATAACCCACCTCTCCTTGCCTCCCTTCTGCACCATCGTACCTCCATTTGTTTTCATCCGTCTTACCTCCATCACCTCCTATCTTCATTACTACCTCGCCGTCCTTTCTCGGGATGATATCCCTACCTCTACTCGTCCTGTTAACCGTCATCATTACCCTTCCCACATTTGCCTTGTCATCGCTCCTACCCTGACCTGTTCTTATTGCTCGGTTTGCCGCCATTCTCACCCCAATCGGGGATTATTTGATCAAAATATATTTAACTATTTATAGATTATCTAATTTACTTTTATAACTAACTAATAATTATATATATAACTTTATAACTAAACTATTTTATTAGATTAATATTTATTTTATTTAATATATATTAATTTAAATTAATTTATTTCCACATATATTTTATAAATACATTGTAACTTATATTTTTGATTAAAATATAATTTAACTTAATTTTAAATTACTCTATAACTAACTAATATTTATAATAACTTTGATAACGAACAACTTTAGATTAATTTATTTTATTATGATTTTAAAGATTATCAGGCTTGCATTTTGAAATTTTGAATTTAAGAATCTATTAATAGTAAACCTTTATTATTAATTAAATAAATTTTATTTTATTTACTTAAAAAAAATGTTTCTTTTTATAAATTTGATAAAAGCATAATAGTGCGCATTATATAATTGAATATTAAAATATGATTTCTTATTGCAAATGATACAATCATATTATATTGATTAGATTTACTTTGGGGATCCTTTATTCCTTTATGTAATACATGTTATCTCATCAAAACAGTGTGATTTATCGGTATATATTATGTACTTTAATATCATTTTTAAAGTGGTTTGAAAAATAATATTAAATTTAAATTTATTTAAATATGATAGTGAAATAAAAAAGAAGTGAAATGAGAAAATTAAGATATTATAAAGAGTATTATTTTTTTTAAATTATATTGGATTAATTCTAGAAAATATAGTATATTAGAAATTGAAATTTATTAATTTTAGAAAAACATATATTTTATTAAGAAGAAAAACATATTTGATTAAGGAATTAAATATTCTGTGGTATATTCTTTATAAAGTTGGATTTAAAAATTAGGTTGATTTATAAGTTTTTATTTTTTCTTTTATAAAAAAACATTAATTTTAATTTAAAAGGTTAAAAGATATTTTTTCAAATGGGTTGGATTTAATGGTGGAAAGTGAAGAGTTTTTTATCAATTGGTAAGGTTCAATTTCCATGAGGGTTTAGCTTAGAGCTATGGAACACCTTAGTGGTGGAACATGTGCTTTTAAAAAGTTTGTTGGTTCAAACCTCATCTAGTTTGTGTGTTTTATTTGAATGGCGTGTGGCTCACCTAGAAGTTGTAATGGTCGCAGTGAAAATCAACCCGATGTCTGTTTTGTTTGGACGATGTGTGGCCCACCTAAAGGTTGTAGTAGTAAAAGTGAAAATCGACCCCATGTTACACAAGTATGAACCCCTTTGTTGATTCCTCTAGGCACAAACAAAAGAAAGGATCAAAAGCATAAAAAAAGAAGATCAAAAACATATTTTTGTTAACAAGTAATGTAAAGAAGAAATTAGCATCATTAAAATAAGGATGAACTTCCACAAGCTACTCAGTGAAATATGGTGTGGGATGTGGGACTCGAGACAAATAATGGTGAATTAAAAAATTAAAGGGAAAATGTACTATAAAGAGATCATTAAGTCTAATTTAAAATATCAAAAGCATCTTTATGTTATAATTAGTTTTAAAAGGAAAATCAATATTACAAAAATAAGAATCAACTCTTATAATCTTCATAGTGAAACAAGGTGTTGGATAATTCCATAGTAAGAATAAAATAAATTTTCATCTTTAACCCCTAATAAAGCAATGAATTTAGTTGATTAACAATACAAATAAGAGTGAAACCCTCAACGACCTCTCTTGATGGACAATGGTGTGACTTGCTTTTTGCTAGGGTTTAACCCTAGATATGTGTGCAGACTCTCCTCTACAACCTACCCCAACATGGTTGTCTCCTCCTTAATAGTTTATTGTCCTTATGCTCCTACTTATGTGGTAGCCACTACCCTATGTGATGTCTCTAGGTGGTTTATTTATGCAATGTTCCTCTTCTTGGTGTTTTCATTCATAGTTTGGCGGGGGCTCCATCAATGATGATTATATCTTTGGTGCTCATATGACTAATAATATTAAACAATCTGTGGGAGCTAGCTCGAAATCTAGTTACAAATTTAACTCTCTTCCCTCTAGAGGCAACCTGGGTAAAGCTTCTTTTAAACTTGTTGTGTAGAATATTAATTCTTTTAATCATCTATTGGTTCCATAGGCTCTAGCCATCGATATTTTATAAGGGAAAGAGTTTGTCTCTAAGGCATCTCGTTACAACATAGACACATTGGTATTGTTTGTTTCAATGAGATTTATGTATGCTTAGTCAATTTGCACAATTGTATTTTAAACCTATATTAATCTAAGATAAAAGAAAAAGCTTTCATTTTTCCTTATGCAAAGAGGTTTTTCATTGTAGTGTTTGATCTTGCAAAAGACAAGGATTTGATATTAAAATAAGGTCCCTAGTGTGGGAGGAGATATGAATTATGCATGAAACCTTGGACTTCATCCTTTAATCCATTGACAAATCTATCCATCACCCTTGTAGGGGTTAGAATTCTAAATCTACCTTTGCATATTTGGGGTTTACTTTCTCTCCAAGTCATTCGCAATGACCTTGGAAAATTATATTACAAGAGTGAGGATTCTAAGAACTAGATTCTCACTACATATTCACCAAAATCAATGTGGAAATAAACTTCGACATCGGGTTTCTAGCATAAATCGACTTGAAAGGTGAAAATTACTCCTAGTCACAAAATTTGGATTATGAAAATGTGTCTTTTAACTATAGAGTTTGCTTTGAAATAAGACATATGAGAGCTCAATACCCAAAAGGGAAATGCCAAACTAGGAAGCACCAACATAAGCCAACTTCGGGGGTTAGCGCTAAGGAAAAACATTAAGTGATTAACAAAGCATTAGAAAATTATATATTACAGAGCAATGGAACACATAAAATATTTTAGAAATATAAACACAGAAAACACATAAAACAAGAGAGACACAAATATATGTGGTTCACCCAATTTGGGCTACGTCCACAAAGAAACAACTAGTCCTTCCTTTTATATTATCCAACAAAATGAAGAGATACAACCTACAGCAAATCCGTTGTAATTCCCTCTTCTCTCTCACACAATCTCCTCTCTATTTCTCACTCAGAATACATATCTACATAGCCGCAATACAATTCCATCATATCTAGCAAGGGGTTGCCTTCTAGGGCAAAAGACCCTAAATTAAACATAACTTCTACTATCAGAATTCCACCTAATGAATAGCCCATATTGACTACGAAATTAAAACATTTTACAAGGAAATTTTGCATCTATTTTTAGCTTCGGGGGCACTGCCCTCGATCCCCTGCCAAGGGGGGCTCCAAATAATTGTTGTCACCCCCCTGGCAGCGCACATTTACAAGCGGCGTTGCGCCACATTACGAACTAGGGTCCAATGCGGCGATACCTCTGAATAAATAACATAATTAGGCTCCACACCCAACACAAAGATGAGCCAAATGAATTAGAACTAACCATGAATGAGCTAAAAAATAAATCAAGGACATCCCACTAAAAGAGCAAGATGTGATTTCACAAGATTCATTGAAAAAGAAATTTTTTATTCCCTCAATCTTGATTAGGAAGATGAAGCCTCTCTTAGTCTATAAAAAAAAACTAACCAGGTGGACCAAGTGGATAAGGAGGAGACTCTAGCAACCAAAACGTCTAAAGCAAGGAAACACAGGATTATAGGGAGCAACATTGAATTTACTGAAAACAAACGAAGCTTGGACAATAATAATAAAGAAGAAAAATACTTCCTTAATAGTACAACAAGTGGAGACAAGAAACTAGACACAATCCAATCTCGACATGTATTATTGATGTATTTTGTTATGTAAACAATTTGTCATAATTCTCTCAAGCAAGAAATTTTGGAATGTATTTTCAATGGATACAAACCTTCTCATAAATCAAGTGCTGCCAAAATTTTATAGAAGCAAAGATGCACTTAATCTTGTTTTTTAAATTTTTGATAGTCACATGTAATTATTGTTAGCTCTACTACAACCCTTTTATTATAATATAATATTTTTGTTTTGTTTTAAAAAATAATCAACCTATGTGATATTATGAAGATAGAAGATGAAAACAGATTTTTCTTTTAAAATGCCTTGCAAAAACCCATTTTAATTCATAATTTCAAAATATTTGTTATAATATCAAGCTTCCTAACCTTTTAACTCATCAAAACTATGGATATTTAGGAAAACTTATATTCAATATCTTTGAGCATATAAATAAAATTTTGAAGTAAATCAAGTAATTCCACACCTTTTATGCATAAGTTACAAATAGACCAAAGTTGGGCTAAGTGGACATTAATAAGTATCATTGTTTACAATAAGAGTGTTTACATGGACTAAGTTAAATAAATAGAGAAACTCACCATCTTTTTATTGTAATTTATTCCTCAAATGTGGCAGGAAATATTAAAGTTGGTCTTAATAAACATTAACAATCACCATCACCATAATCATCAACATGAGTGTTTACATGTAGTAAGTTAAATAAGTGGAAAAACTTAACCTCTTTCTACCACAAGTTCTTCCCCAAATTTGATTGAAATTTTATGTGAAATTATAGTTCCATCTGATTTATAGGAACTTTGACAATGGAACTTTGTCCTTCAAATTTTGACCCATTTTAAGATGACCTAGATCATCGAAATTTCAAAAAAAGAAGAAGATCAAGATAGAACTTTGTCTCACAAGTAAAAATACGACTTACCAGAAACATTGATTTTATACGCTTATTAACTCATTGCATTGTTTTCATAGATTGTGATTGTACCTCTATTATCATAATGGTTGATTGGGTGGGGAATAAATGTATATGCTTTCTTGGTTTCCCTTTACTCTTTTATAGGAAGTGTTATATGATGTGGTAGTGATACTTGCATTCTCATAATGATTGATGTTGAGGAATAAATATGCATGTCATATATGTCTTCCTCAACTCTATTGAATGTGTTATGCAGTGCCTCAAAATAATAAAAACTAAACTTTTGTGGCCATACTATTCTTTCTAGTGAGGAAAATACTATTCCAATCATTCATTTTTTTTTTTAAATTATAACAACTTTGTTTATCTTAAAATAGGTCAAAACCCTAAAGGCAAAGTTCTATGGTCAAAATTCTTATCAACCAATGAAACTGTAACTTTTAACAAAATTCCTCCTTGATTCAAGGGAAAAAAAACTATTGAAAACATATTGTAGAAATTTTGAATAATTTAACACATATTCAATGGAGATTATCCTGATCATGTACTATTGCGGAAAACATACACAATACATAAGCTCCTCTACGTTGATCATCAATATAGCAGCATCAATAACAATAAAACATCAAGAGCATTCACACATTAACACAGTATGTATCCCGGGGAAAGCATCTCGCTAAAAACCCCAACTATCTGTATATTAATGATTGAGTCATGTAACATTACACAGCATAATACTTCTCACAAGTATCTCCACCTCTGTTACACACAATACAGCCCAGATTTGAATCAATCACTGGCTCAAATCATTCCTGCTGCTTGCCTGCCTCCACTGCGCAATCCTGCAAGAGAATACTGATGAATGAATGAAGAAAAAACGTATTTGCCTTGGATATATCACGCAATCCTCATTGGCAACTCAATCCCACTGATTGTGCAAATCATCATGCACAGCTATAGTCACAACTGATAGCAATCTGATCCTCTAACACCTGTCCCTGCTGAACTGAACATGCACTGACATGCAACTGAGTTAACTGATGTATTCATTAGTTGTATTATGAGTTAATAACTTGTGAATTAATTAACAACTAATTCACCCAACTCATCTCTAGTCTATTTGCCAGTTAGACTAAATACAACCAGTTTAACAAAGCTAAACTGAACACAACTCCATCAACTGCACCTCCAGTCCACTAAACTCAACTCACATGAGTTCTAACTGAAGTCCTGCATGCAAATATTAGTCATCCCATAGGTAACCACGTATTTCCTTCTGGGATCTGCATGTACCACATCCGTAGCTCATCCTGAAGTGCTCCAAGAGAATAAGACAAAGTTTATAGTCTAAATATTATTATGAGCTAATAATATTTGACTGTTCTATATTTAGACTGAGCAGTCACTCCGCTGTGGTCTAAAAATAGAAGTCCATCTATTTTCCAACTTGATCAATCATCCATAAACAGCAACCTGCAATCAATAGACATGATCCATATGTCTAAAAATAGACATAGTCTAAAAATAGACTTGCGCCAAAAATAGCCTGCGGGCCCACTTAGTGAAGGCGACTCTTTTCACTAAGCTCCATCATCTTGTTGCAATCTCAACACTCCCTCTCGACAAGATATGGATTATCAGCAACCCCTATCCTGCCTCGGTGGTACTCGAATTTGCTCCTGGTGAGAGCCTTCGTCAGAATATCAGCATCCTGATCCTCCGTTGGAATGTATGAAAGTAACATGATCCTCCGCTGCACACAATCTATGATATGATGGTACCTGATGTCATCCATTGAGCCTCCTGCCCACTCTGCATCCTCCTTTCTGTACCAAGATCCATATCCCGACGTGCCTCTCTTGAGCCTGCACACATCCGACTCCACCAACTGTCGATAAACAGTGGCATCCACTACCTCCATTGAAGTAGCATCCTCCTTCCTCCAACCTCTAGGAAGGAACATAGTCTTCAAATCCAACTGATGAATGTGCCATCCCATCTGTGCTAAGAGAGAAAGAATCGTCCATATGGAAGAATACCTTGTGACAGGTGCAAAGGTCTCCTCATAATCGATCCCCTCTATCTGTGAAAAGCCTCGGGCAACAAATCTTGCCTTGTACTTCTCCACACTCCCGTTAGCTGCCTGCTTAACTTTGTAGATCCATCTCGAACCCACCACTGATTTCCCTTCCGATCTAGGAACAATCTCCCATGCACTGTTTCTGAAAATAGAATCATACCCTTCCACCATGGCGTCTACCCATGCGGGATCCTCCACAGCTTCCTCGAAAGAGGATGGCTCAGTCACAACACACTTTCTCATAAGATCCATGTATCCAGTGTACCGATCAAGTGACTGTCTCTGTCTACGTTGGGCTGTAGGTGGTCCTACAACTTTCTCTGCATCTTGAGCCAGTCGCTCAGCTTCTATCAAGTGCTTTCGCCCTCTGATGGTTGGCACTACTTGAGTGGTCTCTTCCACTCCATGAACCTCGTCTTGTGGCTGATCCATGTCCTGAAGCTCATTCTTAGGAACTAATAGCTCCTCATCTGCATGCAAGTGTAGCTCCCTCTCAAGCGAACACTTCATGGCTTTCTCCTCCTGAAATTTTATATCCCGTTGCACAACAGTTTTACCACTGTTTGGCAAATACACATGATAGTTGTGGGGCGTACCAGTGTACCCCAAAAATATCCCAACCTCCGCGGTCGGCTCCAACTTCTTCCTGGCATCCTTCATCACATGCATGTAAACGTTAGCACCAAAAATCCTCAAATGAGAAAGATCGGGCTTCTTACCAGAATAAGCCTCCTCGGGTGTACTCATGCCAAGTATCTTATAAGGACAACGATTCTGCACATAAACTGCTGTATTTCATGCTTCCACCCACAAGTGAAAGGGTAGGCCCTGATCATGCAACATCGCCCGTGCAGCACCCATGATCGTTCTGTTCTTCCGCTCAACTACCCCATTCTACAGTGGGTTATGGGGAGCTATGAGCTCTCTTTGAACCCCTTCTGCCTTGGAAATCCTTGAACTCGTCCGAGATGTATTCACCACCATTATCGCTCCTAAGAGCCTTCACCTTCTTCCCCGACTCCTTGCTGACTAGTGCTTTGAATTCATAGAACTTTGAATATGTCTCGCTCTTCTTCTGCATGAAGAAGATCCAGCACTTACGAGAGAAATCATCAACAAAAATCACATAATACCTGTGTTTTGTTGTCGAAGCAACTGAGAAAGGTCCACACACATCTGTGTGAATTCTCTCAAGGATCGTCGTGGCGTGACTATCCTTCTCGTGAAAGGTGGATTTCACAAACTTCCCCAAAGTACACCCCTTGCACTGATCTGACTGCGCAAGTGTGCCTTTAGGAAGCCCTGTAGTGATCTGCTGCAATATCTTCAAGGCTCCATGGTGAAGGTGACCCAATCTCCTGTGCCACAACTCGCCATCATCCCGGCTCACCAATCCTTCTACCTTGCCTGCCATAGCTGCGCATCCATCTACATGCAACTGATAAAGGTTCCTTACTCAAACCCCTATCTTCCGGGTCTCACCAATTGTCTTGCTGCACAGGAAGGCCTTTCCCTCGCTGAAAACAACATCATACCCCTTGTCTTCTAACATCACCACAGAGATAAGATTCTTCTTCAATCTTGGAACATGCATGACTTCCTTCAATACGAAGGGTTTACCAGACTCCCTCTCAAAGGAAATGGTACCGATACTAGTCGCACTGTATCTACCATCATCACCCATCTCGATGTGCACCCCAAGATCTTTGTCCTCCAGATCAGAAAACAAATCTCTATCTCCTGTCATGTCAAAATACGCACCACTGTCCAAGAACCACAACGATCCCATCACACTTGAAACCAAGCATGCGATCAATGAAAAATCAAGCTCAAACTATGAGGCTAGAGCCTCTCCTGCTGCAAATCCAGCAACTTTCTTGTTCTTCTTCTTCTGCGGACAATTAGTGGCATAATGTCCGTGTTGGTGACAGTGAAAACACTTCACCTTGGACATGTCCTACTTCTTGCCTTTCACACCAGACTGAGAAGCTTTCTTGCTCTTCCCTTTCTTTGCTTTAGCAGCCAAAGTGCAATTTTCTTCATCAGCTCCCTTTGATGAAGATCTGTCCCTGGTACTCCGCCTGATCTCCTCATGCACAAGATTTGACCACAGTCTTTCCCATCCTGGCAATTTCTCCCGACCATTGATAGAGTCCTGATAGGAATGAAAACTCTTCGGAAGACTAAGGAGAGCCAAGCTCACCAAGTCCTCATCATCGACAGTAACCCCCACACTTCCCAGCTCATCTCGACACTGAGTGAACTTCGTGAGATACTTGGGCATACTGTCACCCTTCTCGCATTTGATGTTTTTGAGTTTATCTTTGAGCACCAGCTTCCTCTGATCGCTCTTGCTTTGGAATAATTCTATTAATGATTTCCAAATCAAATATGGAGTAGCCTTTCCATGGAGGCTGGACACAATGTGATACTTCACGCCCTCCAACAGAATCCTTCGACATTTTGCAGTCTTCTTTTGCCAAGCATCAGCTTGAGTAACATCAGTAGGCTTTGGGACATTCGTCTCTATGAACTCCTTCAGCCCATTATCATCTAATACTGCCTCCATCCTATCCTTCCATGCAATATAGTTCATACTGCCCTCAAGGGCACACTCCAATCTCAATCCTGTGAAAGACATCTTAGTTTTGACACCAAGAAAACACTACTGCAAATTCGAATTCCTCTAGCTCCTACTCAACTTCTTCCGATCTAGAATTCGTGAGAACAAGGTATTTCTTGTACAGAGATGGACTGTATGGGCATTCACCAGATATCTCACCTTCCAAAGGAAGGATGAATCCAGAGGCTACCTGGCCCGATTACAAACTTTGCCTGAAGAAATAGAATGTAAACACTTCCTGAATAGTAGATCTAATCAACAGCTCTGATACCATGTAGAAATTTTGAATAATAAACACATATTCAATGGAGATTATCCTGATCATGTACTATTGCAGAATACATACATAATACATAAGCTCCTCTACGTTGATCATCAATATAGCAGCAACAATAACAATAAAACATCAAGTGCATGCACACATTAACACAGTATGTAACCCGGGGAAAGCTTACAACTGAAAACCCCACAGTATCTATATATTAATGATTGGGAACATGTAACATTACAATAGTCAATACTTTTCACTAGTATCCAGCACTATCTCCACCTGTTACACACAATACAGGTCAGATCTGATCTCCAAATCTATTCCACTGCTTGCCTACCTCCACTGCTCAATACCTGCTCAAGAATGGATTAGAATGGTTGAACCAAACTCGTATTTACCTCAAAAGAATCACTCACACTGGGAATCACATGAGCAGAGGCTATAATTACTTGGTATTGGCCAATTCTCATTGGCATAACTCAATCCCATTGATTGTGCAAATCCTCATGCACAACTATAGTCACAACTGATAGCAATCTGATCCTCTAACACCTGTCCCTGTTGAACTGTACATGCACTAACATGCAATTGAGTTAACTGATGTATTCTTTAGTTGCATTATGAGTTAATAATTAGTTTAACAACTCATCGTTAGTCTATTTGCAGTTAGACTAATTACAAATAGTTTAACCAAGTCAAACTGAACACAACTCCATCAACTCCACAATCAACTCCACCAAAGTCAACTGATTGAGTTCTAACTGAAGTCATGCATGCAACAACTCAACTGACCCACGAAGAAAATGTATTTCCTTTTGACAGCTGCATGTGCCACATCTGTAGCTCAAACTGAAGTGCTCCAAGAGAATAAGATAAAGTTTATAGTCTAAATATTATTATAAGCTAATAATATTTGACTGCACTATAATTAGACTTGACAGTGTCACCGCTGTTGTCTAAAAATAGAAGTCCATCTATTTTTGCCAACTTGACCAATCATCCATAAACAACATCCTACAACTCATAGACATGATCCATATGTCTAAAAATAGACATAGTCTAAAAATAGACTTTGCGCCATAATTTGCTTGCGGGCCCACTTAGTGAAGGCAACTCTTTTCACTAAGCTCCATCATCTTGTTGCAATCTCAACAAGATCAAAATGCACCAAGATATACAAAATAATACATACTATAATTCAAACATAAACTACATGACAGATCAAGGAGCATCGTGTTGAATGAATAATATTTAGGAATTTATGGAAAGTAAAGACAAGATGTATATATTAATAAATAAAAAAGGGAAGCATACATCCATTGCCTTGATGTTGGAGACCTCCTTTGTAGTGTATTCCCAAGTCCATGTCCAAGACCATTCAAGCACTCCTTCTCCTTAGTTACATGGGCAACATTTAGGCATAGTTTCAACATAGGAATGCAGGAAAGTAATGACCAACCATTTGGGGATGGAAGGGACGTTATTTATAGGATGGGAGAGGGAGTTAGGGATCCACAAAATAGGGAGGAAGGTCCACATCTCAAGGGGAATATTGCTAAAGTTATGGTCAAGGACACAAAATGGGAGAGCTTGACCATATCTCTATCTAGCAACATCGAGCTCGTTGTTCTCAAAGATCCTAGCAGGCGAAGCTTCTCCTCGACTTTAGGAAAGACTACTAGAAGAGGTTCAATGGGGGTTTTTTATATCAAAAGTCACACTGGTAGCACTAGGTCAATATACTGCAACAGGCCATGCCCATGCCAATAGGAGTGCAAAACGCACTAGTCTTAAAAACTAGGGTTTCAGGCAAATTTCTCCAGAATTATCTCAGGGTATTTTTTCTTCTATTCTTTAGGGATGTTTCCATATGTGTTTCATGGCAAGCACACTTTGAAAAATTTTCTTCATTTTGATGCTTTAGGATATGGGATGAGAAGTGTGACAAAATATTGTGTAACATATGCCCCCTAAAGCATGAAGGCAGAACATGGAGTGATGGGTGAAATGCTTTACAAGTCAAGGCAAGGACCCAGGAAAAGACCGTCAGGAGACCTGCAAATCAAGCATGATATGATACACATAGATGACATCTATGATATAAATATGCCTAATGATACAACTCTGAAGGCATCTAGCAATACATGAATCCACGACATTGACGCAACCATCTGAACAGAAGGGATCATGTGTATGGATCCACGACATGGACGTAACCATCTGAATAGTAAGGATCATATATATGGACCCATGATATGGTCGCAACCATCCATATAGAGGGAAACATGTGTACAATCATGAATAACTCATAACTCCATGCAACTGGGATGTATCAGATGAAACCTAGGGTCTTCATCTCTGTCTCGATTTTGATCAATGTATGAATTCTACCATGTGAATAGATGTGTCAAAGTCGAACATGATAGAAAACCACCTGATTACTGGTTAATGATGTAAATTGTTAACATGCACAAGAGAAGCCACCAATAATGACAATGGCTCTCAAAGTACAACATCACAATTTGTGAGTGTGAATAAAGAAGTTGAAGTAGAAGACCCACAAAATCATTCGATCAAAGGCCAATGATGTAAACCTATTTTTGAATGCGAAGAAATTTCCATTGAGGCATGCAAGCTCCAAGGTATTGGAAGGGATTTTCTAGATCATCTTCCTTGATAATGAGTTGAAGTCGATAGGAAGTGATCCATCGAAGGAGGGTCATAATGTATCCCACATCATCGACACAAAAAAAAGATGTAGTAGAGTAGGTAAGTTTGATTCAGGACCATGACAAAAAAGTCAGATAGTGTATAAATGGTAAAAAACTACAAATGGGACTTCTGTTGAACATATCAGTGAAACGATTCGAAATTTTGGCAACTTTTGACTCATCATAGGATCAAATGTCATGATGAAATTGTAATATAATCAGCAAAATGATTCCCAAAATCTAGGAAGGAAAGTGATGAAGTGAGGATAATCCAAAGCTGACATGAGCAACAAATAAGTGTCATGCTCAAGAGAGACAAACTACCTTTACACTAAATACAAGAGGTGTTCACTTTGATTTTCCCCACTATTTCTAATGAGTACCCCATTATTTTTTTTTGCAAGCTTGAAGGGGATAACATATGCTTGTCGTATAAGTCCATCCTTCTAAAAACCCATCCTAGTAAGTTTAATGAGTCCTAGGAAGGAGAAACTCAGTCTTGTCATAGTGACAAGTCCTACATTGTTTAAGTTTTACAATTCCGATGGAGGGGTAACTTGGCATCTTTTTCATGTTTAAAGAGTTTGAAAAAGAGGTGAAAAAGAAAACTCCAAAGGTCCCTTTTTTGAAATAGTCTCTTGAATCCAAAAAGGTAGAAAATAATATCCAAGAGAACCTCTTAGCCATGTTAGACTAAGGTATTCCATTTTCGTACAATAGTCTATCTCAATCTCGAAAATGGTTAAACTTATACTGAGTAGACATAATTTCATTTACTGTAACGAGTTCGAAACGACAAGTACTCGACAATCTTTTCATATTTCGAGAGTCAGAAAAGAGCTTAAAAATGACTCTAGGGGGTTCCTTTTTTCATTTATTTTTGGCGAGTCCAAAAAAAGTGATAAAATAAAACTCATTGAATTAGTCAAAATTAATCACAATCACCACTTATCCATGACCTATCACTGCACAAGTGAACACACATTATTGGTTTTCGAGAAAAAAATATTAAAATATAAGCAAAATATGCCCTAATTTGGCAAAATATCTTTTAAAAATTTATTAAAACTCAAAAAGTGAAAACATTTTTACCATTTCACATTTTGTAAATGAGAGAACTTTTTACCCCATTTTCCCCTGATCTTTAGGCATGGAGTGCAACCAATCCAGGACACCATTCTTTGATCCATTTGCTGCAGGTAAGAGATGTGGCCAAGCTTCTGAATGATGGTATATGGTCCAATCCATAGAGCTTAAAATTTGGTGTTCTTTCCTTTCTCTTTGTGGTCTTCGTGTCACTTCAATACTAGGTCACACACACCAAAATAGAAATTCCTTGTAGAATTATTATCAAACCAGCACTTGACTTGGTTATGGTGGATGGAAATTTTTTCTTTTTCTTTCAGCCTTTCTTCCTCAAGATTATGAAGAGTATCTATTTGACTCTAAACAAGGAGACATGGCTTCCGTTGAAATTCCTGGGAATGATGCAAGGCCATAAGATATATGTTCGGGGAAGGATATCCTATTTTATGTATATAAGGAAATGAGGGGGAGGTTTTCAAAGAGGGTTTGTGAGTGACACAATTAAGCCATCATGCTTTCACCAAAGCATTATGCCAGTTCTTTTGTTTAGAGAAGATAATTTTCTTAATGATACAAATTAAGTTCTTGTTTGTGGACTCACCCAAATTGTTTCCCTATGGGTAGTAGTTTTATGGGTGCTTTAAAAAAAAATATTATTTTCTAATGCAAACTCATAAATATTTAACGAATAAAAATAAGTTGCATTATCAAAGACAAGTGGTGTAGGAACATCAAACCTAGTTATGATGTTCTGTTTGGGAAATTCGATGACTTCCTAATCATTAACTTGTCTTAAGGGAACTGCTTCGGTCCACCGAGTAAAATAATCAATTGTAGTTAGAATGTTTTTATGTTTCTTTAATGAATGAGGAAATATTTCTACAATAACATCCAATCCCCATTGTTGAAAAGGATCCTGAACTACTATGGGTAGCAATTGGTTAGCTGACTTCTAATCATGATGAGCACATCCTTGACACACTAGGCACTTTTGGGTATAGGCATGAGAATTATTAAATAATGTAGGCCAATAATAACTAGCACTCATCACTTTATGAGTGGTGGTATCACCCGTGAAGTGTCCACCTATTGGTTCATCGTGAAGATATCTTAACACCCTTTCTAAATCTAGAGGCTCTAAGGATCTAAGCAAGACACGATTGTGGTTCTTTTGAAAAAGAAAATCATGCACAAGTTGGTAAGATAATTCTTTAAGGAAAATTCACCTATTTTGTTTACTAAATAAATACAAAGGTAAGGTTTCAAGCTCCAAATATTGTCATATGTATGTATACCAAGATGTGGTTGTACTTGTAGGAGGCACTTTCTCAACATTATACATATCTATTTCTTGTTCTCACCTAGAAGGATCTTCTTCAGGGGAATCAATTACTTCAGTTCTGAGATGAAAAAGACCATGGAATTTGATAGTATGAACTGGCTTGAACTCAAGATTATATTCTTGTAAGCATGTCATCTAGTTTGCCCTCCTTTCACCCAGTTCTTGTTGTGCAAAGATTGTTCTAACCATTGGATGAGGCACACAGATAATCAGGTGATATTTTAGGAGGTAAGGCCTAAAATTCTTGACCACCTTGTATACTGTATATGCTTTCTTATTAATATTGGGATAATTCAGTTATGATCCCTATAAGAAATCACTGATGAAATACAAAGGCTGCTCATTCCTTGATTTCCTTTCTGTGTTAGTAAGGCTACAATAGATGAGCCAAAAGCGAACATATAGAACTTGAAATCTTTGCCAAAATCTAGACTATATAAGGCTAGAGAATCAACAATGGCTTGCTTGGTTTGGGTAAAAGAATTTCTTTCCCTCTTATCCCATTTGTATGTATCATCTTTCTTTATCATCTCCTATAATGGTTTGACAATCTGTGCATAGTTAGAGATGAACTTGCATAGGAAATTGATCTTTTCCAAGAAATATTTGTTTACTTTCTTGTTCATAGGAAAAGGGATCTAAGCAATAGTCCGGGCCCTTTCTATGACCTTCATTCCACTTTTAACAGTGATATTTCCTAGTATATTACCTTCATATACACCAAAAACGCTCTTTTTTGGATTCAATGATATTCCACACTTGCGACATCATTCGAAAATCTGCTTAAGATGATGTATATGATTTGAACTCTTTTTTGAAAATACAATTACATCATCCAAGTAGATGACTATAGTTTTACTGATAAATCCACGAAATGTGATGTCCATGGCCCAGTCAAATGTAACACCAATATTTATAAGCCCAAATGTCATACGCTTGAAAGAAAAAGTTCTCCACTTCGTCTTGAAAGTGGTCTTTAGTTTGTCTAGTTCTGCTACTAGCACTTGATTATATCTGGAGAATCCATTTAGTAGCGAGAACATTTCCGAGCCAGATACCGTTTGGGTAATTTCCTTTGTATGAAGCCCAGTTGAGGTTGTGAAAATCAACAAATAGGCATATCTTGCCGAACCTTTTCCTAATAGGAACTAGGATGGAAACCCATGTAGGATGTCGAATTTTGAAGATGATCGGAATATCCAACAAGTTCCTTAATTCCTTTTGAATCAGGGGTTCAAGCATCAAATGAAATTTTATTAGTTTCTGTTAAAATAAATTTACCCCTTCTTTGATAGGAAATACATGCTGGATGATGCGTGTGTCATATATATTTGAATAATCATATGTGCTTGCAAATACATCTCAATAATGTTTAAAGAGACGAATAAAATCATGTCTTTATTGAGGATAACAACATCTACCAAGGTTTCAAATCGTCTTTGTATCCCAAATTGACTTGTTCATGTCATAACATTGAGGTCTAAGTCTTTGTATTCATTGTTCCTCTAAAATGGTTTTGCAGGTCATAAAGTTTCTCAGGAGATACCACACCTTTGGGTATAGTGTTCCCTTTTGATGTGTTAAAAAACAAAAACAATTAACAAGATATGAAAGATAAAACATTGAATTTCCTTTTACTATTTACAATGATATACATTTATAAAATTTACATGACCATTTCCACTCATCATCTAAGGTCGCCTGGACTTCAATGACTCTTCATATTCCACACCCAAAACCCTTGGTAGATTAGGTGTCCAACATTCCCCCCTTAATTTGAAGGGGTATATATGAGTCCAAGAAGAATGATATGATAAAAAAATACAACAATGTATGACAACAATTGGATGAATGTGCTCTTTGAAATGATGGAATAAGGTGGGATAAATTGAGGTCTCAAACGGAAGTGGTTTAAGGATGACCACCAACACTAGAATTCTTAGAGAAGTTCTTGGAACTCTTCCAAATCTGACTTGAAGTTGAAGTCTTTTTCTATAGGAAGTGCTCCCAATTTTTGTGCAATGGGAGACCTTTGGGTATCAACTTGGAACACTTGGTGCAGTTCCCAAAACAATTCCAAATATGGAAAGAAGTTGTTAGTATTTTTCTAGAGGAGGTGTCCCTAATGCTTTGAATAGGGAGACCATCAACTTGGAAAAGGGAGGTCTCAACCTATGGAAAAAAAGGGCAAACTTCAAGCTAAAATGGGAGGCCTCAACCTGTGGTGGTGTTGTAGTGGCTATAATACCCTCCAAAATTTTTCCTTAGCTTCGTTTTGGAGCCTTCCTACAAACCATCCTTAGCAGCATGTCTTTCACTCCCCAAGTACTTATGTTTTCAGTTGAGTTTCTTTGGCATAATAGCTTGTGTTCACTAACTTGTTTATCTTTCACTCACAAGCTGACCTCCCATGACTTCATCCCAAAATAGTCCTTGTGCTAAATTGGAAAACTACGCAACATTGGAGGGAAACCAACCTTGCTCTTCGGAATTACACAATGCATCTTGGCCGCCATCACTGCTCTCCAGAATTGCGCAGAGCAGGCATCTTACCTTCCCCAAGAAAATTGCACAGAGTAGCTCATCACTCGGCTTGCTCTCAAAATTTGTGCAGTTCTAGCTGGAAGACCTGGATTTAGTTATTGTGCAGATCTTGAGGGGCAGCCAGAGTCACTCAGCCAAGAAACTGCGTAGAAGTAATTCCATGGTTTGTTGATGATTGCAAGTGCTCACAGGTTGACCAGTTCCCTCCAGGAATACGAAATATTGCCTTGCATGCATGGGAAATTTTTCCCAAAAAAAACAAAAAGAAAAAAAGAAAAAAAAATCCCTAGATTTTAGGGATCTGTTTTTAGTAGTTGCGGGTTACATGCATAATCTATTTTAGAAACCTCCCACCAAGTGTCACTTTTTCCTAGAATTGTGGCATGCACGTCATAAGCCTTGATCTTGTCAAAAATATTTATTTAATGCCTCATAGATCATTCTTCACTTTCGATCTTGGAGCTCTCGCATTCCCAACACATCTAGGAACCTTCAGCACACTCATTGCAACTTTTTCCAGGTAAGTCTGCTTTTCATGTCTTTTGTTGCTTCTCTGTAGATTTTTACATTTGGTTTGTGTGAATGTTGTTTTCTTTGTTTTATTGAATGCTTGATTTAATTTCAATGCATGTTATCTTGTAGAAGCACTTTTTTGAGTTTTCCATTGCATTTCCTTGATGTCGCATGCATGACACTGTTTCTGCACTAACGGTCGCTGTTGCAGCGATTCAATTCACACACTTCATTGTTTCCCCTTTTTACTAAATCTTTCATTGAATGTAATCACATGCATGTTCATCACTCTTGTCTACACTCAGCTTTGCACATGCTTTTAGTCCTTAATGATTTCAATTGCCTATAAGAAAGTATGAGCCTGGCCCAAACCTTGCCTTGCCCAACTTGCACTATGCATATCTCGGATGGAAGGCCTTGCCTTTCTCCTAGGAATTGCATAGAGCCTACCTCACAATAGCCTCCCAAGTTTTGCTCTACATAGTTTTGAGAGGAAATTCCTTAGTTGGCCCCCGCGATTATGTAGTGCAATTTCGCAGGCAACAACCATACTGACTAAAACTTTGCATTATGTAGTTCCAGTCATTAGTAGGCCAAGATGGACTATGCTATGCTTTGTTTCAACATTCAGTTAGCTCACTGACATCCTAGATTGTGCTATGCACAATTTCAACAGTCACTCTCCCAACCTCTCCCAGAGGAAACTACACAATTTTCCTAGTTAGTTAATCAGGTGTGTTGCATGTCAGTCCTCAAGTTTCTTTTGGTTTTCAACTGACCTTTTTCTTACAATGAGCATTGATCTATCTCTAGGTATCATAGGTGTTCATCAATCTCTTAGCAGTATAGGTAAAATGGCTTCAAAGAGAGCAGGGTCAAAGGACACCATAGAGAGCACAATTGGAGATGTGGTCGAGCAAGTGCCTATGAGCTTGCCCATCTACAAAGATACTAAGCTATTCATAGACAAGGAGATCCATATCACATGGAAAGACATCAATGAAATCTTTTAAGTCACATTTTAGGAGAATTTGGAGGAATGCAGAGTCTATGTCAACATACACAAGTTAGGTTTGTACCGGGTTGCATGAAGGTATCCCACATTTCCATGCGCAGACATGATCCACTGGATTGTCTCACATACTGATCCACAGACAATGGTACTGAGTAGTGTTAGTGGAACATACCTTGCTACCTTCAGGGCAGAGAACTTCCAGGAGATGTATCACTTGTTGCAGTTGATGAACAAAATGGATGCACTCTTCACCAATCCCAGCAGTAGTGCGAACTCAAGAGACATGTTGAAGAGATGGGTAAGAGATCCATTTAAGTTCAGAATGACACCCAATTAGGTATACAAGATAAAGACAATGTGGATGGCTTATCCATTCTCAGTCATCTTCACATGCTTCTTGTATGGCCAAGAAAGTACATAAATATTTCTGTAGAGTTGGGTGATTATGTTGGATAAACTTGTGAACAAAGGAAGACCATTCAATTGGTCCAACATGTTGGCCCTCCAGCTGAAGGGGGAAGTAACAAATGCTTGGCATTTGCCCAAAGGTCAACAAGGAAAGCTCTTCATGTCCACTTACATGCTTGATGCAATCTGTGCCCGTTAATAGTTCCTTGGATTGTGTTGGGCATGGACACCTTAAAAACACTTTGTGTACATCTATTGCAAGTTGTTCTCCGAGTACATTTTCTGTGGAGTTATACTATAGCTATTAGACCACTTCGTCACCCCAATGTACAGGATTATCTTTGAGCAAGATCCACCTTGCATGTCACAGGCAATGATGGAGGCATTGGTTAACATAGCAGATTGGTATGCCTCACCCTTAATACCTTCATTCAGATGTACAATGCAGAGAAGGCTCCACATGTGTTAATGAATTTTGCCATGGACAAGATGGTCATGCAAGAGGTTGCATACCACATCTCAACAGGGTTATCAGTAAGATTGCATGGGAAGAAGAAGACACCCTTGCCCTCTCTTCCTTTGCAGATCGGGTTGTATGAGATCCAGAGTCTCAAGCATGATGGGGCTGAGATGAGGAATTCAAGAGGTTCACCTTCGACACTAGAAGTTTTAACCCATATGACCCAAATTGCTTAGTGATCTAGAAATGGGACACTTAGGCTTCTTTTCTAACTTACAAGAACCTCTGCCACTCCCAAAGCTTAAATATTCCCAAGACAACTATGATTAACCAATTTAGAATTAATAGTGCTTGAAATATGGTGTATGCTTGTGTTTGGTTTTAAATTGTTTATGTGCTATAAATTGATTTGCTTAAACTGATATAAGACATATAACAATAAAACAGTGCAGCCAACAACAAACACACATAAGACAACAATTTAATATGAGGTTCACCCAAAACTCTTGGGCTACATCTCCTTGAGCTCTAGTTAACTCAACTAGGCTCTCTGGGATTATGGAAAAGTCCTTTTTACAAGCTCTTGGTTCAACTTCACTGTTTTACACAGAAACAATAGATTTAAAAACCATTTTATCCTTGGCTCTTGAAGCTCTCGGTTGCTGGCTCTCAGCTTTGGCTCTGGCTCTTGGATCTGGCTCTGGCTCTTAGCTCTAGCTCTTGGCTGTGGCTCTTCAGCTCTGTCTTCTTTGGCTTTCTGCAATCTTCAGCTCTCTGGCTTTTCACTTGAACTTCAAGTGACCCCAAAGGCTCCCTCAGCTGCTCTGTACAGTAGATTTTCACTCTTTTGCTTCTGCCTTTGCTCTCCTCCTTCTCGTGCTCTTAATCATTCTCTCTGGCTCTTTTGAGGCATCTTCCCGGCTTTTTGGCTTCCCTGGCTGTTTCTCTACAATTCATTGTCCCTTTGTAGCTTTATCACTTCAAAATGCATCATTTCCTATAAAAACAGTTGTTGTAGTGTGGCATGATGATCAGGAGCGATTACAGAAGGAATCGAGGCCATTTCATAGGCAAAAATCCAAAAAATAGAGAGAATCCCATTACATAGAGAATGTCTGCAAAAACACTATCAGGTGTGATTTGTGGACTTGAAATCCCACTCAATCGCCCCTAAATCCCTATTGGGTCTACCATTAAGCGTTATATCGCGTCGCACTAGTGTATTGGGAAAAATCCCAAATACATCGGAAAACCTTCAAAACCCGACAAAATCATTTTTATCAAACTTCAAATTCTATCGAATCCTCCCTATAATCACATCGGGTCCGCCTTGGGTCACTTTCACAAGCCCCATCCTCGATCTGGGTGATCTTCAATCCAACGGTTAGCATGCAATTTCAGGCGGCTTAGGAGTACAGAGGTTACCTGCTCGAAAAGGTGGTTTTCCTCTCTCCTCCGCCAGCCACATGTCGATCAGCCTGTGGGATCGGGTAGAGCCAGGCCAAAACCATTTACCGCTTGAGGCCTGCCCGAAATCTGCCTTTACTGAACTCAAAATCTATGCAATCGGGCTTAGAATTCCCCTTCGGGTCAGTTTCATCGCTTAGGGCGTCGTTCCTTTGTATTTCAGTTTTTACACTGAAATACGTTAATACACAGAAATTCTCGTTTAACAGATTTCAAATTTTATAAATTACGCTTATGAAATCCATTGGGCCCGGCAATCGCTGATCACCAATTTAATCCTAGCTATCCATTCTTCTCGTGATTCAACGGCTGAGATTTCCCATTGCGATCGCTATCGCATATTGCATTGCATGTGAGCTAGGAGTTCTGTGCATTGTCGATGCCAATTCGCCGATCTGATCATCAGTAATTGGTGTATTGCCTGATCGAAATCGATGAGTCCAGGGTCTCGATATCACATATGGGCTTGTCTCCGATCCGATTGATTGGATTGGCCGATCAGGGTTTCCTCTGCCTCCACTTAAATCTGGCCTTTGCCCTTTTCTGATGCGATTTCCCTTTATAAGGGTTTTTTTCCATTTTTAGGGGTTTTTTCCTCTTTTGCTAAAGAACAAAGGCATCTTCTTTCTATGATAGCTTCTGCAACTGAAGTCCATTTTAGCCCATTCAAGTTGTAGTAGATTCAGAAGGAAAATATCTTTGCAATAGGGCTAATTCCAGGAACTTCCTTGGACTTTCATTTTCCTCTGTGAGGAATGCTTAGACTTAGGAGTCTATCCAAAATCCATTTTGGATCACTTAGTGTTATCGGGAATAGTGTCCACTCGGATGCTGCTATTCCCACTAAGACTGGTAGCTATCTTAGAAACAAACAAGTAAAGTCTACTTTCGTTTTCCTTTATGAAAATAGATAAGAGTGGAACCAAGGAGACCAACCTTAGTCTTGCGCTTGATTTCCTTGTTTGATTCCTCTCTTTCCTAATAGAGCTTCGTCGCTTCTTCTTCGTTTGCCCAGCTTCAAAGAGCACCTGTGGAATCACAACAACATACTACTATTGAAGAACAAAGATGTATATTCATAAATAACACAGGACCAGATGTGTGTTAACCATACAAATGCATATATAAGTAAACATACAAGAATATGGAGGAAAACTTGAATAGCTTTATTAAGATGAAAAGTAGCAAGAGGATTACAACCATGTGTTCTGACCCAACATCATCCTCCAGCTAGAAAGCCCTTCTTCACCTCAATTAAAGCTTAGATCACCCAACACTATGAATATACACCAGAAAACCAACAACACTTCTCTACAAGATACAAGATGCCAGCCCCCGGATCTCTGTGATGAGGGATCCATATAGATGATTGTAGAGAGGTGAGTCATATTTTTGGGTCTTGATTAGTGTCCTCTCTCTGATAGTTCATGCTTCCACTTGGAGAATGGTGATCTCTTACTCATCCCTGGTCAAAAACAGAGAGGCAAGTGTCAGAGGGGAAGCTTCTAGAAGATTCCATGATCTTCAACCTCGCATTTTTTCCCTGCCATTTGTCCATTCTCGACAATCACACCCTACAGAGGATCCATTCAGTATGCATCGCACCTTGTATAGTAGGAAGGTGATATGCATCGCACCCTCTGCACTAGGTTTTCAGTATGGTCCCGTTTTAACCATTTATGAGCAGTTTTTAGTGTAGAACTTCTGGGTGATGAAGTAATCAGTTGACCTTGTTCCTTTAGGTAGTGAAGCAACACTTTTAGGGACTTAGGAGCCCTCAGTTTATGGACATTTATGATTGGGGTTGAAGTTCCCAAAAATTCTATTAACAACCTTGTTTAGACATAAACCTGTCAAATTTTAGATACCACTACCATGGAACTTGTTTTAAGCCATAAAATCTCTTCTTCAACCTGCAAACTAATTTCTCTTTCCCTTTTACCTCATCTCGTTATGGCTGCTGCGTATATATCTCTTCCTCCAAATCTCCATGGAGAAAGTTTGTCTTTACATCTAACTTCTCAAGATGAAAATCTTCAGCTGCTACTAGACTTAGAATAGTTTTTATTGAAGCCATTTTCACAACAGGAGAACATATCTCATCAAACTGTGTAAACCCTTTCACCACAAGTCTAGCTTTATAGCTTTTTCTACGTCCATCTTCTTCCTTCAACTTGTAAACCCATTTATTCTGTAATGTTGTTTTACCTACAGGCAACCTGACTAAGTCCCAATTCTAGTTATGTGCTAAGGAGTCCATCTCTTCTTTCATGGCTTTCTCCCACTTCTTCCTAGTTCCTACCTAAATTTCTTCTTCATAACATTCTGGTTCACCAGAATTAGTTAACAATACATAAAATAATGAAGGAGAGTAATGTTCAGGGGATATACTTATCCTATTAGCTCTTCTAACACCACTTTCAGGTGTTTGAAGTGCTTTCTGTTGTTGTGGTTGTTGTTTTGGCTGTTGATGATTATGATTTTCAGGCACCATCACTTTTTCAGTGATCTCATCAAGCACTGTGTATTCTTTGTTTTCTTTTTCCTGATTCTTTTCCTGCAGTTGATCCTTATACAAAACCTTTTCATTGAATATGACGTCTATGCTCCTAATGATTTTATGTTTTTCATAATCATAAAAGCGATAACCAAACTCATTAACACCATATCCAATAAAGTTACATTTCTTTGATTTTGCCTCAAGCTTGTTCTATTTTCTTTGTTAATGTGGACAAAGGCTTCACAACCAAAAGTATTTAAAAAAGAGTAGTTTGCCTTTTTACCTATCCATGCCTTCTCTGGAATACCACCATCCAAGGAACTTGAAGCCGTTTTATTTATTAGATAAACAATAGTATCTACAACATCTGCCCAAAATTGTAAAGGCAATCTTGCATACAATCTCATGCACCTTGCACTCTCCATGATTGTCCTGTTCATCCTTTTTGACACACCATTTTCTTTTGGTGTTCCTGGAACTGTCTTCTCTCTGTGAATTCCATCCTCTGAACAATACCTATCAAAATATTTGCTGCAATATTCACCTCCATTATCCGATATGAGACAATTCAACCTTTTCCCTGTCTCATTTTCAACCAAAGCTTTCCCATTTCTTGAAAGTATAAAATACCATCAGATTTAATCTTCGAATTACAGATAAAATCCAGGTTGTTATCGTTTGCATCTCATAAAGTAAACGATAATAATGAGCAGCCACCAAGAGATTGAACCTGAGCAGGTACATACATCTATATGCAACGAAGCTCTAATTTTTCGCTTTTTTTTTTCCCAACTCTAAAGGATTGAATTTTCTTCTGTTTTCTCACTAAACACAATTCACAAATTTAAAATCAACATGATTCAAAGAACTTGGCAACAAATTTCTTGAGTGAAGAATCTACTTCCCCTTCTCACTCATATGCCCAAGCCTATGATGCCACAATGTCGTATCTTCTCCTGTAGAGGTTAAAACATTAACATAATTAGAAATACCATTGCATAAATACAATGTACCAACCTTTTCTCCTTTCACTATTACTAGTGATCCTTTAGTGACCTTCCAAGTTTTATTTATGAAAGTATTACGCAACCTTCACCTCGCAACTTCCCTATTGAAATCAAATTTTGCTTCAGATCTAGAACATGCCTTACCTCCTTCAATAGCCATTGATTTCCATTCTGTTGTTTTATGAAAACTATACCCATTCCAATGATTTTATAGGGTTTATCATCACCCAATCAAACCTGTCCAAAATCTCCTTGAACATAATCATCAAAATGTTTCCTATTAGGTGTGACATGGAATGAGGCCCTTGAATGTACCATCCAGGCATCAATCATATTTTCTAGTGAAAGAATCAAAGCATCTTGCAACACATCACTTTTTACATTCGCTTCATGATTAGTTTCTTGTTGTGCATCTCATTCTTTTCCCTTTCGAGACTTGCAGTCCTTCTTCAGGTGTCCTTTCTTCCTGCATTTCCAGCACATTATCCCCAATCTAGACTTAGATCTGCCTTTTTTTTTACTTACTACGATATCCTGAGCTCTTTCCTCTTTAAATTTTTCTTCCCCTAGTCTTTGTAGTCAAAGAATTGCTTGATGTCTCACTGGAGCTTTTCTGTTGCATTTCCTCACTAAGGATTGCACCGACACCATCATCAAACTTTAAAGTACTAGATACAGAGACAAAGTTACTAATGGCCATAAATAAGCTATTCCAACTTTCTGGAAATGACCACAGAAATAAAAAAGCCCTAACTTCATCATCAAAATTTACCCCTATAGAACTTAACTAACTTGTAACTGTATTAAAATCATTTAATGGTCTGCAATAGATCCACCTTCTGACATCTTCATATTAAATAAACGCTTCATAAGAAATACCTTATTTGAGGTCGAGGGTTTTTCATATAGTTTGGCCAATGCCAACATTAAACCCGTTGTTGTCGTTTCCTTTGAAATATGAAATGCTACCGATGCTGCTAGGCACAACCATATTGTTCCAAGTGCATTTCTGTCGAGAATATCCCATTCTGTATCTGTCATACTTGTCGGCTTCTTTGTCTTTCCGCTCAATGGTAGGTACAGATTTCTCTGATACAGATAATATTCCATCTGCATATTGCACAGCTAGTAGTTTTGTCCATTGAATTTTTCGACCCTAAACCTACCATCTTCCGCCATTGCTCTTGCTCGAGCCAAGAACCCTTCTCTCCTGTGAGTTTATTAGCCAAATAGACCTTCAGCTCTAATACAATTTGTTAGAAAGTTATATATTACAGAGAAATGGAACAGATAAAATATTTCAGAAATATAAACACCGAAAATGAATAAAACAAGAGAGACACAGATATACATGGTTCACCTAGTTTGGGCTACGTCCACGGAGAAATAGCCAGTCCTTCTTTTATTATATTATCCATCAAACTAAAGAGATACAACCTACAACAGATCTACGGTAACTCCCTCTTCACTCTCAATCTCCTCTCTTTTCTTCACTCAGAATATAGATCTACATAGACACAATACAATTCCCTCATATATAGTGAGGGGTTTCCTTCTAGGGAAAAATCCCATAAATTAAACATAACTTCTACTGTCAGATCTCTGGCTAATGAATGGCCCAGATTGACTAGAAATTACTATACTTTTACAAGGCAATTTTACATCTATTCTTAGCTTTGTGCGTGATGCTCTCGAAACCCCCTACCAAGGGTGGGGCTCCCCAAAGGTTGTAGCCACCGCCTCTTAGACCCCCCTGCAGTGAATATTTTCGAGCGGCATTGCCGCTCCATTTCGAATTAGGGTCCAATGTGATGATACCTTTAAATACAAAAGATAATCAGGCTCCACACCCAACATTCGCCACCCTGTTTAGATTGTTCTTCCTCCCCTATTGGGGGTGAAGGGGATTTACCACTTCTCTATGATTCACGCTACTCTTGCTTGACTTGTTCCTTAACAGTGCACTCCTTTTCCATCCAAGCCTTCTCTCCAACTTCCTTCTTCCACTGCACAGACAACTTTTGTGCATCCTACTTTGTTGCATCCTTCCTTTTCTTTTCAGCTGAACTTCTCATGCCCTTACTCATTCTAGCATCAAAATATGGTGGGGCACACCATTCTATTTTCCATCGCTTGATGACCTCCTATTTGTCATGATCTGTGAAAAATTATGGTAAATCATACCATTTCTGTTGTGGGTTCTTTCATTCTTGAATGTAGAGGCGGTAGAAGTTGGCTTTGAACACGATATATGTAGACAACTGCTCATTCAAGGCTGAGGAGAACCTTGGGTGCTTGTTGATGGCCATGCTAAGGCTGGATTCCATCAGAACCTAGAATATTTTTGTTTCTATGACCCACGCAAGGTTCTCCATGGCCTAGAGGGAGGCGAACTATGCAGCCTCTAGCAATCCTTCCTTCAACATAAGAAACTGGTTGTCCTCTGGCAGCTCCCATGTGGTGAACACGATGGAGAGAAACAAGCAAGAATTGCTTGGTCTCATCCTACACCTCACCAAAATTCACCAAGAATTCACTGCATAGGTACCTCGACTAGTTAAACTGAACACCCTTTGCGCATTGTGCAATTAAAGAGACCACAGGTGTCAGAATGTCGTCCATGTGACACTTCCTCATTACCTTTCCTGCCATGGTTTGTGTGGTAATCTGCACCGCGAGATCATTGATAGACATGATTGAATATCCATGAAGAATTTTCACAAGTGAAAACTCCTTCTCATCTTGTCCACCAACTATTTTTCCCCTGCCTTTTGACCAAAATCCTTAGCCAGATTCAAGCCCTCATGCAAGAGGTGTTTGATCTTGTGGATGAGAATGTTAGTGATTAGTATAGGCCTTCCTAGCCATAACTACCCATCATGTACTAGAGTAAGCAACTGATGCACATAGGCTGTGTTGATAGTGGTGCCGTGGTAGTGGGGCTCTCACAATAGGTTCACCAACCCGATATTCTGCATTTCGTAGATCCGTTCCACTATTTGTAAGTCCGTGACACCAGAGTCCGGGTAATAGACATGCTTCATATAATTTTCCGTCAGGAGTCAATGGAACCGTTCATGGTCTTCCAGGTCCCAATCTTCCATCTTCAATAGGGGGATCCATGCAAGGCATGAAACTTCAAAGGGAACCTACTCCGACAGTACAGGTGTAGATATTACAAACTTATCTAAGTCTACATCATTAGTGACCTTTGCCTTCCGCTTGCACGAAGGGATATTGTTATGAAACTAGCTCACAGAAAGATAGAAAAGATAGATTAACTCCTTAGAATTCAGCCTCTTCAAGGGGGAAACCTCCTTTACATTACATAAATGAACAATTCTTGGATGATAGAAATGACAATACCTCCTTTCTATAGATAGGAGTCTAAGGCATCATAATATAATCAGAGTCGACATAACTATAATAATGTAAGGGAAAAATAATAACAATAGTGGGCTTCTATGGGGCACAATAGTGACAATATCAGGACTACATGGGTAAACAATATAATAAGGGGGTTGTACTAATAACAATAAGGAGTTACACTAGTAATATAGGGGCCTAACATGACCCTCTCCTTCAAAAAGTGTTGTCCTCAACGTTTGAGTAGTTTTTAATGCTTCTTTAGAATATTCTTGTGCTCCCATGTGGAATCTTCAGTAGGTAAGTTCTTTTGCTTGATGAGATACTCTGAAATTGATCGATTTCGTAGCCATCGAGTTCTTGTTTCTGTGACTACTCCAGGTTCCAATATGATGTTTCCTTCCTCTTCAAGTTCTGGTAATATTGTTTGAATTGGGATCTTTTGCAAATTTTGAATGAGTGGCCACACTTCTTGTGATGTAGGAAAGTGTTCCCTCTGTGGACAGAGGCAACCCCTCTAGCCCTAGAGTGGGTCTAGTCATAGTAAGGACAGATCAACAATAGATTTCCTTAAACAGTCATAGTTGGAGGCCTACCTCAACCAGTGGTTAATGGAGTTCTGTTGCGCTGCTCCAGCCTTCACTTCCTTCTCCTCAATGAGTGATCAACCTAAAATAATGCAAAGGAAATACAACAAAGCATGTAACTGGAAAACAACAATGATCTATTTACTTACAAAGTCAAGAAGTCATGAGCTATCAAGTAAATTACATACAAGACATAGGAAAATATCATTGATTGTATAAATAATGAAATAAGAGCAAGCTTACAACCAATTCTTGACGTTGCAAGCCTTCTCAGAGGATCCAACCAGTGTATTTCTCAAGCATTCACTCTTTGAAGATGGATGTCCCAACATACAAAGTATCTCTCTCACTCATAAGTCTTAACAACAAGCTAAGGGCACTTCACAACCTTCCACAAGCTATCAACAATCCCACAGTTGTCACACCCACACTAGCTATCTATCAAACTCAAAAGCACTAACAACACTACTCAATCCAAGAAATTACCAACTAGTTGATCATATCAAAGGTGAGTGTTTAAATAGGAGAAGGAGTCTCCATGAAAGGTGGAAGAGAGAGCTTATCCCCAAGGAAGGTATCACATATGATGGAACTGCCATACCAGAGGAGGAAGGACGACACAAACTATGCCAACAACTAGGTCTAGAGACATCCAGAAGGTCGACTGTTGGAACGAATTCGCCCAATCTGGATCATCACGAGTTTATAATTAAGCTTTACCGTTGACATCGCTAGTAGCTAATGTAGCCAGTCAGACCATCATTAAAGCTAGCAGGTAGCCTCGCGCCGTAGCATGAAATTAGACCGTTACGAGAAACATATGTACTTCCACGCTGGAAGCGTAGATGGATTATTTATGACCACTGTCCATCACATATATTAAGTCCATTCTCGCGATGAGGCAGAAAAGTTAGGAAAAGTGGGTCACTTGGCAACATAAGATATCATTTGTTTAGTATGAGCATGTTTTACTTGGACACATGACACAGTAGAAGGACTAGGGTGAAGGTAGTGACAAATTATTGTGTAACAAATGACCCCTAAAGTATGAAGCCCAAGAGAGTGGGAGGGGTGAAATGATTTACAAAACTGACTGAGTTGGAACACCATCTGGAAGAACCTGCAGGTGCAAGTATAAATGATATCTCTGAAGTGAAATACATGTAGTCTAGGCATGGCGCAGCCATCCAAAAGACATATGAACTAGGTCTGTGGTATGCACGTAGCCATCTAGCTAGTAAGACCATATATAATGACAAAGGTATGGTCGCAACCATCCATGAAGACTCAGGTATGGTCGCAGCCATCCATCATTGAGTCACGTAATCACGAACCAATCCATGCAGCCCGAACATGTGTAATATAAGTTCGAGGTCTTGAAACCCAACTGATCAGAGTACAAATTCTAGCATGTGAATAGATGTGCTGAGGTCGAGCATGATAGAAAGTCTCTTGATTACTGGTCGATGATGAAAACCGTTAACAACCACGAGAGAAACCACCAATAATGCGAATGGTTCTCAAGGTATTGTCTAGTAAAATCCACGAAATGTGACGAATGAGATGAGGTTGAACACTCGCGGAATCACCCAATCGACGACCAACATATGTCCAACTTCATCCTAATAGATTTTTGTAAGTTAAATTTGCATCGACAACTTCGACCTCCACTTCGACCATCTTCCCTTCCAGTGTAATAGGCAAGCGTTGGAGTATACCATAAGGATGAGATTCTCTCCCATCAAAGGCTTCCAAGGTCGTGGGAGATTGGCTCAGAGTTAGAGAACCAATAGCCTTCCAACAAGCAACATAAATTATACAAATAGAAGCACCTTCATCAATGATGGTACTATGAATCATTTTAGAATTGATGATGACCTGAATAAGGAAGGCAATTTGGTGAGGCAGTCTCAGTATATAACTGTCTAGGTCAAAAGTGATCAAATCCGAATCGGCCGGGTCAATGCCACCGATGGCTGATAGCAAAGACTTCCTTTGAGAGGGGCAGCTCTAGAGAACTTCTAATGCCGACATATCTAATGGAGCCTGGGCTAAGTCCTCAATGATGCTATAGCATTGAGCAGCATGAGCATTAGGGTTGTACGAAGATTTCCAAAATACGCCTTTAAGAGGAGGTCAGATGACCGCTTCAGTGCTAGGTTGCTCAATATGGAGGGGACTAGAACTGGATGGAGGAGCACTAGAGGGGACCTCGAGGTCTTTCCTAGTGGGCGATGGATACTCTTTTGCCTGAGTACTAATGTGGACGAGAACTGTCCCAACCATAAATACTTCAGAACCAAAGGGAGAAGTGGATTGAGATGGATCAACCACCATTTGAGTTTGCTACGAGGGAAAAAGCTCTTTGAGTACGACAGGAGTCTTGGGGGAACCTTTCAACAAAAGGCTAACTTCAGACCGCCTAGGGCAGTCTTTGGTATAGTGATCCTCATCATAGATAAGGAAACGGTACTTAGGCTTGCATTTGGCACCTTCCTCAAGTGGAGGTTTAGGGGATTCCTACTTCGGTTGATCAGCCTTATTCTTTCCTTTTCCCTTGTTTTTCCCTTTCGAGGCTTTGTCTACCATGGTGGACTGGATGGTGTTAACCTCATAAGTGTTGCTAGAATTGGATACAGCTTGAGAAGTGGTTTCATGTGAAGCGTTCGAATTTTTCTTCCCAAGGTTTGCAGAAGATTTCTTAGAGGGCATATTGACAGAACTGATAACGTCATCAATAGATGGTGTTGGCGGGGCTTTGGAAGTTCTGGGTCTCAGAGCATCAGGAAAATAATCATATAGCGTGTTGGACTGGTCAAGTCAAGGTATTGAGCATGTGCAATAGCTTGCTCTTCAGTTACACATGTCCCCATAGCAATATCGCGATCTATTGGACCGACAAATGAAGTTGTGAACTAGTCAGTCAGAAGCTGGTCGGGAATCCAAAAATTAATCAAATGGTGATGTCGTCTCCATTCATGAATATGATCGGAGATATGTGTGGCCGTATTTTGTTTTAAGGATGTCAGGAGATGTGTGCCCATTTCATATCGAATTGGTAACTGAAAATGAGTTAAAAATGCCATAGCTAATGAGTTAAAGTCCTGAAAAGATCCGCAAGCTAACTCAATATACCATTTAGCAGCAGAGCCAATGAGAGTCCATTGAAAAAGGTAGAGTTGGATTGAATCATCAAGCCATGAGCTTGACAAGCACCATAGATGATAAGTCATGACATGAGCTTGGGGATCTTCTCCAACTTTACCATTAAACTTGGGACAATCACCTGGAATTTTAGTTGGAACCGGCAGCCAATACGGATTATGAAGAATGGGATCATTTGTCAGTTTGGACACATCCGGTAATTCCAACGTCGCTAAAAATGGTAATTGAGGGTTAAAGGACATCTAAGGTCATGGGTAGGAGGTAGCACTAGAGTTCCACCTAGCTACTTGTTGCCCCCATTGGTTTTGTCCAGACGGATTTGGCCCATAAGGGTTTTGTTCGTAGGAATTTTGTCCATAGTGGTTATAAGTGTAACTGGATGGTTGACCTTGGACTTGCCCCCCAGCTTTCCCCTGATTACCGACTTGGCGTGCAGGAGAAACATATGGCTACTAGAAATTTTAGTAAGGATTTACCTGCAGTTGTTGATAATTTGATATCGGGGAAATTGGGTTTGCCCTTGGGATTGCTGAAAACCATAAGGTGGTTGGGCTCCAAACTGAGCCTGGGAGCCAGGCTGTGTTTGATAAGCAGGTTGAGATTGGGAGCCAACCTGAATTTGAGGACCGAATCGGGTCTAGAGTCTAGATTGGGGCTGAAAACTGGGTGGAGATTGAGAAGCAACAATCATTTGACTGCCCGGTTGAACAGGCCCAGACGGATGTCCTTGGGAGAACTGAGGCTGAGCCATGTGGCTAGAAGGTTGACCTAGTTGAGATTGAGGTTGAGCAGACTGGACAGTTGGTTGGCCTGGTTGATTTTGAGGCTGACCAATTTGTCCAAACAGTTGATTAGGTTGGACAGTGGGTTGGCCTTGCTAAACATAAGGTTGACCGACTTGCCCAGAAGAGTAGCCTTGTTGGACACTAGGTTGGCCTTGTTATATGTAAGGTTGTCTCGGATTACCAGAAGCTTGCCCGAAATAGGTAAAGGAGGAACTAGCAAAGGACAAAGGTTGTCCCTGAAAGGGTTGTCCTTGTGGGCCTCCAGGTTGCCCTCGATAAGGTTGTCTGTAAGATGGCTAACCTTGATAGGATGGCCCTTGAAAATTTGTGGGTGGTGCTTGGCCACCATGATAAGTGGTGGTATCCCAAGCAATGGACAAAGGAAATGTGACCTCAACCGCGGGTTGAGATGGCATAGGTCCGGGGTAATAGATATGAGCTCCACGAGAATCATAATAATGAAACGGATTTTGAGGATTCGGATTCCGAAGAGCTTGTACATATTGATCATATGCCCCCCCTATTGGAATGGAACCATAAGAAGGTGGGGCACTTAGTGTAGTATTAACAACTCCTGCCATTGGGCCACTATTGGCAGGACTAGAAGAAGGCCCGAAAATAGTAGTCACCACTAAAAATGCAGTGGAGGCACTGACAACAGAGGTTGAAGAAGTGACACAAATGGCTGGCATGGTCAGAATAGATGTGACGAACACATTGTGAATCTGGGGTGTAAAAGGCTTCGAAGTCAAAGAGACAATACGAGACCATATGGAACTCGAAAGGGGAGATCTAGAACCAATGATGTCCGCCAAAGCATTATATCTTAAAGGAAACGTGACACCAAGAGAAGTAACACGGAAAGGCAAAGTTTCCATAGGCATAGGTATTTCACTTTTTGTCACAAAGGATTCTTCACCGGAGATAGGAGTCATCTCATCCGTGTCAGAGGAAGACATTGGGACCGAAACACTAGGAGGAGTAATGGGAAAGCCTTCTTCGGAAGGCTCCCAAATGGGGTTTCAACGGATGTTGTAGGATTCATCCTTTGGAGCATGAGAGTTAAGTGCTTAGATAATCGGGATAACAGGGAGAGTATCACTAACAACCAGAACCTCGGAAGCGATAGAGGATGGAGACCCTTAGTCACTTGGAACGGGAGACAGGATTGGTGATTCCGCCAGGATGATTCAATTCAAAATCCTAGGAAAACTAACAAGAAGGAACCCTACGCAAACTGAAACGCAAACAAGATCTAACAGGGTAAATGTGAACATGGCCAAATAAATTTTAAGACACAGGAATAGAACTTGACCTTTTCATCTTTGAAGAGTCGAGAAAAGGACAAAAATATGACTCTAGTCGCCTTCGAATATTTAATGAGCCTGAAGTGACAAGTGCTCAGATGGACCTTTTCTTTTAGGGAGTCTGAAAAGGAACGAAAGTGAGTACTTTGGAGAACTAGGCAAAAAGTTTACCAAACAACTCGTAAAACTGCATATACACCTTGGTAGTCATATGAAAACCAAGGACTTTCTGTACGGTAGTCAATCTTCCCAAATTCTATGTTTGATGCATTACGGTTTGGAAGGCAGCAGACACAGCTCCCTAAGGATATAGCATGATAACCTAGTGGGGTCTCCCAACATATACTCGACGGTACATGGGAGCACAATTCCATACTAGACAGCTATTGAGTCACAGAAGGAGGAATCACCCAACTTTGAGTGAAAACAATATTGACTAGGTTTAATGACGCTGGAGCACATCTCTAGCCTAGACCTCTCAGTAATGAGCGTTATGTTCCGATGCATTGTTAGGTTCATTCAGTTCACTTTAAATTTGATCTTAAATTATGTTTTAGTCTTCAAGCATTACTGTATGTATACAAAAAAACCTATGATGCAACTAGAATGAACAAAATATCCTTTTACTTCAATGAACACCTACCTACAGGAAGGTAGAGAGAATATTCCCAAACCAAGAAAACCAAGATAAGCAAATGCAGTCACTCAATGCATATAGACATCAATCCCTATAGTGCATGGATACTACTAATGAGAGATTTTATCATTTGCTTTCCAATATGCAACCTTGAAATGCAAATTCACTTTCACTTTCATATACTAAATGAATGCAATATTTTGATTTTGATGTTTTAAATTTAAAAGAAACAAGCAAGCAAGCGTCAAGAAGCCGGTCGATCCAAACAATTGTGATCTATGTTCGGTAGTGAAAATAAATCAAATCAATGCCAAAGATTGGTCTAGTGATCATCACTAAAAATCAACCAGAAATAAGAAATGGGGAAGGCTCAATCAAATCAACAAGAAAGTTGCAAATGAACCTTGGGAAAACTAGCAACAAAGCCAATTGATTCAAGAACTTGAAAGAATGAACTAGGTCACACAGGAAAAAAATGCAAGATTCATTCAACAGAGCCAAAGAAAGAGTTCCTTAACCATAAACAATGAGAAACAAGCTACTGAGCAAGAGAAAAAGAGCAAGGGATCAACAAGACTGGCGAAATCAGGAGGCAGAATTGAAAAAATTAATTCTACAGGAATCGTCACGAGGAAAACAAAAGCAACTAGCACTGCTCAGCAATCAGCTGTAGCAACAGAGCGATGTCATCATGGAAGTACATGTCTTTCCTGCGACGTACCAATTTCAGGATTTGTCGCGACTGTGCAATGGTATTCAACAATGCACAAGACTTTACAAAAGAGTGAGTGCGACGTTGGTGCGACTGTTAAGCTATTTGCCATGACGATGTTAAAAACAATGACAAATGGACAAAAACTCCCAAACAAAAACCAGTCAATCTGATAGACAATAGAGGGATTCCCCAGATCGATCTAGGTGACCCAAAAGACTAATAGTTAATCCTCAAAACTAAAGATATACCAAATCAAAATCAAAACAAGAGAAAACAAGAGAAGAACATAGGACAAACTCCCCAGCAGAGTCGCCAACTTGTGATGCAGGAAAGTGTTCCCTCTACGGACAGAGGCAACCCCTCTAGCCCTAGAGTGGGTCTAGTCACAGCAAGGACAAATCAACAATAGATTTCCTTAAATAGTCATAGTTGGAGGCCTACCTCAACCGGTGGTCGATGGAGTTCTGTTGCGCTACTCCATCTTTCGCTTCTTTCTCCTCAATGAGTGATCAACCTGAAACAATGCAGAGGAAATACAATAAAGCACGTAACCAGAAAACAACAATGATCTATTTACCCACAAAGTCAAGAAGTCATGAGCAATCAAGTAAATTACATACAAGACATAGGAAAACATCATTGATTGTATTAATAATGAAATAAGAGCAAGCTTACAACTGAGTCTTGACATTGCAAGCCTTCTCAGAGGATCTAGCCAGTGTATTTCTCAAGCATTCACTGTTTGAAGATGGATCTCCTAACATACAAAGTCTCTCTCTCACTCATAAGTTTTAACACAAAGTTAAGGGTACTTCACAACCTTCCACAAGCTATCAACAATCCCACCTGTCACACCCACACCAGCTATCTATCAAACTCAAAAGCACTAATAACATTGCTCAATCCAAGAAATTACCAAATAGCTGATCATATCAGAGGTGAGTGTTTAAATAGGAGAATGAGTCTCCATGAAAAGTGGAAGCGAGAGCTTATCCCCAAGGAAGGTAGCACATATGATAGAACTGCCATACCAAAGGAGGAAGGGCGACACAAACTATGCCAACAACTAGGTCTAGAGACATCTAGAAGGTCGACTTTTGGAACGAATTCGCCCAATATGAATCATCGCGAGTTTATAACTAAGCTTTAGCATGACATCGCTAGAAGGCAATGTAGCCAGTCAGACCATCACTAAAAATAGCAGGTAGCTTCGTGTTGGAGCATGAAATTGGATCGTTGCAGGAAATAGATGTACTTCCATGCTGGAAGCGCAGCTGGACTATTTAGGACCACTGTCCATCACGTATATTAAGTCCATTCTCACAATGAGGCAGAAAACTTAGGAAAAGTGGGTCACTTGGCAACATAAGAGAGCATTTGTTCAGTATGAGCATGTTTTACTTGGACACATGACATAGTAGAAGGACTGGGCTGAAGGAAATGACAAATTACTATGTAACACTTCTTCGTCCTTCTTCCATTCATCCCTTGCTTCGTTTATCCAATATAGTTAGATAATAGAAATAGCACAAAACATTTCTTCCACATCCTCATCCTTTCTTGAGAGTGCATCTGTGACAAAATTTTGCTTCTCTTTTCTATAGATGATGTCAAATGCATAACCAAATACATTTGTGACCCATTTTTTCTATTCTTCCATAGATAACATTTTTTCTAAAAAGTATTTAAGGCTATCATGATCCATTTTTACCTTGAAGTGTCTTCCCATTCGGTAAGGTCACCATTTCTTAAGTGCATGTAGTATTTCCAACATTTCCTTCTCATAAATAGCTTGCTTTGGATGTAGCAGTAAAAATACCCAATCACGTATATCAAAACATTTTTCACTACATTGTTGATTTACATGTTGTTTCATTTGATTTTGCAACAAAGTGGCATTATGCTTTAAAAGTTGGAGAAATTGTTGTTGATGCTCGATGTGATATTTCACTGCTTCAAACTTTTTCTTCTTGATATGTCCTTCTATCTTGAGAGTTTGAGGAGAGGTAATTTCTTCCAATTCTTTACAAGATATGGTCGGATTCATTTATTGATGCTCGATGTGATCTTTCATTTCTTGAACATTTTTCTTCTTGATATGTCCTTTTATCTTTATAATTTGAAGAGTGGTAATTATGTCCAATGCATTACAAGATATGGTTGGATTCATTTCTTCTTTCTCGATGTCATATTTCACTTCTTGAACCTTTTTCTTCTTGATATGTCCTTTTATCTTGAGAGTTTGAGGAGTGATAATTCTTGCCAATGATTTACAAGATATGGTCGGATTCACTTCTTCTTTCTCTAGGGTTGGTTCCTGGTGTATATACTCCTCTTTTGATGTTTCTCGATACTTTTCTTCCTCCTCTTCATACTCTAGGTAAAATAATTTCTTCTTAGCACACTTATGACCTTTAGTGCATTTTCTATCACAATTGTAACAAAGCCCTTTTTCTCTTTTCTCTTCCAATTGTTGTGGTGTAACCCTTGTACGTTGTGGAAGGCTAGGAGAAACAACACTTCCATTATTATATTTGTGAGGGTTAGACTTCCTTTTTGCCATAATTTTACTTTCCACTATGTAACAAAGCTCTTTTACTCTTTCTAGTTGTTGTGGTGTTGCTCTAAAGAAGGTGTTGTTATTTGTATCCTCATAATGTGCTATCATTTCCTCTATGAAAATTGACCACGTAACAAGTTGTTTATGAGAAGAAAATCCCTTTATATCATAAAAAATGATCCGGTTCTAAATATGAATATGCAATATATATACCTTTTTTAACAGTGGTACACCATGTATATCAAAATATTGCTCCATCTGAAGTATCCAATTTACCGGATCCCTGCCATAAAACTTCCACATCTCACTTTTTCTTGATTTTACGAGCTCAATCTTGAAATGACTATAACTTTGTAATTTCAATTCTTCCAGTTCTAAAATTGTGACCTACAGTAGCACTCAGTGTCCTCTTTCCAATGCCACCAGCCTAATCCAAATTGGATTCTCCAAGGAAGAGTTATGCCAAATCTCTCACAGTGACTTGATTATAGACTAGTTCAGTAGAGTGAATTTGTGTGACATGCCACGTGTCATTGTTTCATCCTTTGGCTTTGAAAGATATATACAAGAAACTACAACCTGTCCTCTTTCTATACCTTCTTACAAGATTTCAATCTGATGCTCAGAGAGAAAGTTATGACGATTTTCCCTAGGTCACCTGTTTGGAATGTAATTCAGGAGTCTAGAAAAAGACCAACTTCCTCAGATCATATCTCCGCAAATATAGTGCGAAAAGCTCTAAAATTTGGACCCTAAGTTCTGTACGATGTCCTATCAAATGGTTTTTTTTTCAATTTTGAAACGTCACAGAAAAAAATTTATAGAGAAAATGCCACGATGACCTATTTGGAGAAGCGAACCCCTAGAATCCAAAGCTCTGATACCAAATGTTATAAAACTAACTCACAAAAAGATAGAAAAGATAGATTAACACCTTAGAATTTAGCCTCTTCAAGGGGGAAACCTCCTTTACATAATGTAAATGAATAATTCTTGGATGATACAAATGACAAGGCCTCCTTTCTATATATAGGAGTCTAAGGAGTCATAATATAATCAAAATTGACATAGCAATAATAATGTAAGGGCACAATAATAAGAATAGTGGGCTTCTATGGGGCACAATAGTGACAATATGGGGACTACATGGGTATAACAATATAATAAGGGGGCTGTACGAATAACAATAACGGGTTACACTAGTAGTATAGGGGCCTAATAGATATAGTCAGGAAACTTGATAAGGGGTTCCACTCCCTCAGTGTCTATATCCTTGGTGCCCTATCGTTCCTTAGCTTTCGAATCGATAACCCTCTTGGGCTTCTTACCTTTCTTATGCTTTTGAGTTGTATAATTTTTTGTGGGTGATTCATGGATTGGCACTGGCTTCTTCTTCTTATCCTTCTTCATCTTTTGGTTTTCTTTAACCAGGGTAGGCTTTAGCCTAGGCAACCTTGACACCATAGGAACGGGATCCTGAGCTTCCATACTCACCACCTCTGGAGTAGCTCCTTCAGATGCGACATCTCCCCCAGTGATCACAATCTCAGCAGAGCTTGGTCGTAACATAGTGTCAAGGATGAGCTACTGATTCAACTCTGGTAAATTGGCAAATGCAGGGCTCGCAACCAAATCCTCAAAGAATGAGCGGTTCATAAGTAATAGAAAACACATCTCAGGAACTCTAAGTGTGAAAATGGTTCTTTGCTGGATTGACAAGCATAATTTATAGGGTTTTTTGAATTCAAATCTAGTTGTTCCCCCAAAAATTCGATCATTAATGTTGTTTTGGCGGCAGATCTTCAAATATTTTGGCCTTAAATTCCACCAACCCAGTCCTCTTAATCGTCTTCTAGCTATCAAATCATGAATAGTGACTCCAATGGTTACTTTCCTATTGTGTTACACAACACTTCCCTTCAGAAAATAGCTCCTTGTAGGTTTCATATTCTTATACTATAACTTCACCATTTTCCGTGTAGCCCACTTCCCGCAGAGTCCACCAATCTTGGCAGTGTAGTTTATAGTCCCGTGCTCCCTTACAACTGCCTGGAGCACTAAGCCTATCCTGTTGTCATATAGTCATTGAGCTGGATCCCTTGTATATGGCTTCAACCAACTTCCATTCACCCTTCTTGGAAAAGGTTCTCCATTCAGCTTCGTGAGCTGAACTGTGCCTCCATTTGTAATCTCTTTGATAACATATGGCCCAATCTAGTGCATCTGAAATTTCCCCGAAAACTCAATGAACTTGATATTTTATAACAATACCAAATCATTTACCTTGAATGTGAAAATCTTGATGTGGTGATCGTACCATGCCTTTTCACATTCTTTTTGTACTTGCTGATGGGATCTAGCTAAGAATTTGTCTTCTTCAAACTCTATTAGTTGCATGAGCCATTCTTCCAAGGCTTCACGATCTGCCATACCTTTGAAAGATGTTATGCATAGACTAGGCATGATATATTCCATAGGCATCACATCTTCTTCCCCATAGACAAATATAAAAGGTGTTTGTCCTGTTAGCTTTTTGTAAGTAATCCTGTAACTGTAGGTACGTGCACATCCTAATCATTTCACTGTCTGTTACAAATATTCATCAACATGTTTTCCAAAATCTTATTAAAGGCCTCAACTATTCCATTAGCGTGAGGATGTTACTGTGTTCTCTTCTAATGATAAACTTTGAACTCTTCAGTCAACGTGTTGATCATTTCATTTAGGAAGTGTGTACCCTGATCACTAATCAACAGTTTTGGGCAGCCAAATTTGGTTAACACATACTCAAACAAGAACTTCGATGATATAGCCCTTGTACAATCCTTCACCAGTTGTGCCTCCACCCATCTAGTTAGATACTCTATCACAGTGATGATATAGTGCACACTTGTCTTCATTCCTAGGGGATGAATTGGCCCAATGAAATCAATTGCCTACTTTTCAAATGGCTACAATGATACTTGAGGATTCAATGGCAGCTCATCCTTCTGCGATGGTTTGGCCATTCATTGACATGCATCGCATGCCCTACAATATATTTTATAACCTTTATGCAGTGTAGGCCACCATAAGCCTATGCACAAAATCTTTTGCACTGGTGCATTTTGTGCATAATTTCCTCCCATAGCTCCTCCATGAGCCTCAGCGAGGATGCTATTATATTCAAAATTTGGCACATATTGTCGCAATATCTTATCTAAATCCATATTATACAAATGTCATACAATCACTGAGAAATATGTCACGTGCACTACTAGTTCCTTCCTTTTCTTACTGTTATATCCTTCTGGCATTGTCCCTCTAATCAAAAGTGGATAATATCTACAAAGTGGCTATTTCCTACGTGCACCACAAAGAGCTGCATATCAGGAAACCCTTACTCCAAATTGGTAGGCTCCTCTGCTGTCACGATCCGTGACAGATGGTCAGGTCCCGCATTCAACCTCCTTAGCTTCACAATCACGTTAAAGTCATACTCCTAGAATAGTAGCAACCATCGACAGATCTTCCCCCCCAACACAACCTTGTTGATAAGGTATTTCAAGGCAAAATGATCTGTGTACATTTTGAAATGTCTGACCAAGAAGTAGTGCCTGAACTTTTGTAGCACGTATAACATAGCTAATCCTCCGTGCTCTGTTGTTGAGTATTGTTTCTCGGCTTTTGATAATTTCTTGCATGCGAAGGCTATAGGGTGGTCCATCTCTCCCTCACTGGATTATGTTAGCACTACTCCCAATGCAATGCAAGAGGCATCGACATGTACATGGAATTCCTTTTTCCAATCCGAGAAGACCAAAATTGGTGTGGTGACCATCTTTTCTTTTTATACATCCAAATTGCATTGAAATTATTCATCCAAACAAAATGTAGCGTCCTTCTTTAGTATTTTCTCCATGGGAGCAGTAATCTGAGCATAAGACATGATGAACTTTTTGTAATATCCTATATATCCTAGCATTTCATCCAACTGTTTCACACTTCTTGGGGCCTCCAAATTTACTATCACTGTGATCTTGGTAGGGTCCACCATCAACCCTTGCTTGCACACCACATGACCTAGCAAGATCCCAAAGGGGACACATAATAAACACTTCTTTAGGTTCACGTGATATGGTATCTATGGCACATATCTAGCATCAGGTGCAGACTTGCTACGTGGCACTTTACTAGACTGAGCATGTTGAATAGTCAAAATACACCTCCAAGAACTTATGAATAAACTCCTTAAACACTTCTATAACTATGCGAGAGAATATTGCAGGAAAATTCTTAAGTCCAAAAAGAATTATAGTATACTGGAAACAACCACATTATGTCGTGAAGGTTGTTCTGGTCCTGTCCTCTGGCGTGATATTGATCTAATGGATCCCGAAAAACCCATCAGTGAATGAGTAGGCCTCATTCCCCCCAATGTTGTCCAATACCTCATCAGGAAATGGTGTCGGAAAAGGATCATGGACATAGACATTGTTAAGCTTCCTTAGATCTATGCAAATCCTTATTTCTCCCTTCTGTTTCTTCTCCTGAACCACCATCGGGCTCACCCAATCAGATTCCTCCATAGGTTTGATGATGCCTTCTTCTATTATCTTATCCAACTCCAAGAAGACATTTTCCTTGTATTTGGGATTCAGGTGATACGACCTTTGATTAACATGCTTCATGTCTGGCTTCAAAGTGATTTTCATTAGACCCTAATTGACTATGATGCACTTCATGTCCAAAAATATGATGGAAAAAAACCTTGGTACTCACGGAGTAGCTCAACGACTTTATCCACTGTGGCATCATCCCAGTAATCCCCAATCTTCGCATATTTTGGCTCTAGTTCAAAACCAATGTTTACTTGTTTGGTTTTCAATAGCGCGGTGATGTTGCAATTTTCTAGTTGCATACTTTCGACCTCGTGATGGCCTTCTACTTCTAGAATATTCATATTTCTTAGGTCATAATCCTCCCTCTCAGTGGTCACATTATAGCATTCCAGCGTATGGCGCAGCTAGGTGCTCCAATTTGGCTAAACCAACTCCAAAGGATCCTATGGTATTCTGCAAATCGCTGCCTTAATCTACCGTAGAGCTTCATCAATCCACTCGAACCCATCATCAAAATTGAAGGTCATTAAGGATCCTTCCCTTACTATATCCCACTCTGTGGTGCCATGCCAGAGCTTCGTTTCCAGATACCAATTCATAGCAATTGTATCCAAAGTATGACAGAATAAGTTCACGCACTCCAACTATGACTCTCTTCCATAATATTTATTCCACTTCAGTAAATGATCACACAGATCATTTCTCCCATCATACTTCTCAATCATTTGAAATTTACGACAACCAAATCGCAACCTCATCATCCTTCTGTAATCTCGCCATTCATCGAAGTTTTCCTTGTGCGTACCCCACCATCGTGCGGGCATAGTGCCAAATCCAGTGCTTAGAAGTGATGATCCCCAAAACTTCTCATTCAAAGGCATCCAAAAACTTATCCATGTCAGTTAAGCCGTCATAATAGGGTAGATTTATTACCTCTAATGACACATAGTGTAGAGATTTAGTCATCATGTTGCAGTGCAGCATAGATACTTCATGTATCCTATTCTGCCAATGCTCCAATTCTTCATTTGAATCCAAGGTACAGGAACTTTCTGGGTCCCATGCAATCCATCCATTAGTTGTTGGATTAATCCAGTCTTGAGCTCGCACTGTTATTTTGTAGATCTGATCCAAGTCATCATCACTCTCTTCATAGTCATGGACCAATTGAGTATAGTGTGATCCTTCTGTAGGGTCCAAAGGTACTAAAACCCATAGTGATTTCCTTTCAAATGACATCGTCCTCTTTTTTAAGTTGATAACTCCATTCATATCAATGGCCCAGTCAATTCCATGGAGTGCGGGGTATGGGTTGTTGTCGTCAACAATCTCTATTACCTCGAAATAAGCTAGTGTGCTCGCACCTTCTATATCCATTACCATTCCATGTAGTTGTCCCATAGGGATGATCTTCTACTGGTTTTCCATTCTCATATGGATCGAATACCACTATAGTGCAAGCCTCCCCATTCTCTCCCATGTCTATTTAGGCAAAACGTTTATGTCAAACCCATGATCTAGAATAACCTAGTCCATCTCATAATCTCCTATATGCACGATGAGCCTCATCTCACACCCTATTCTTGCCTTATGTTTTTCAATTATTCTTACTACGCAGTGTCCATCAAGAGCTTTTTCTTTACCAACACACTTTTTTATCAATTCCTATAGACATTTCATAGCCTTGCTATCCGGTAGAAGTTTCATGCCGGTTTCTAGGAATGTGGTAAGTACATAGGGTTCAAACTCTATAGGTGCACTGGTTTCTAGTACTTTGCTCTAGCTTATTGAGGTAGATGCCTCAGCGAAGCTTTTCTTGGCTTACATAAATGTTTCCTTCGTGTGCTCCAGATTGAACCTAACTTCCTTCTTTGGGGCCTTGCGGACCCATCCATCTTTTTCATGTTGTGTTCCCTTATCATCCCCAGTTATTATTCCACTTCTCAGCACGATGTTCACATTCATATCTTCCTCAAGGGGCTTAGCTGTCATCATTTCTAAGTTTTGTGCAGTTTGTTGAGGCTATATCTTCTTCTCATGCATACTGGCTATCAACACAGGGCATTCTTCTATGGTTTGGTCAAAATGGGTGTAATATTGACATGACAGGCGTGTCTGATTCTAATACTCTTGCACGTAGTGCCCTAGTGTCCCACAATTATAGAAAATAACATGTTCGCAACCTGTACTATGTCCTCCTCCTCCTCATCCATGTCCTCATCCTTGATAACCTCCATGTGCTCCTCCTACGACTAGACCTAGAGGCCAAGTTTCTACTTGCGCTCGGTAGGTAGGCGTTCTTTCCATCATCAGCTCATAGCTACGAAACTGGCGCTCATGGTGGCCCATCGATTTGTAGAAATCGTAGGAAAATTGTTGTGCTATTTGAAAAATGTTTGCAGAAAATGACAATTATCTGTTACAGTTTTTCCAGCCACTGGAAAAATAGTGCACCATAGCGTGAGCCCCACACTCAGTCCCGTCGGAGCTTCCTGACTCAGGGGAAACGGTCCCCCGCCCGTAATATAATTTGTGAAGACAAGGTAGTGGTCTTTATCATGCCCCAACTCTTACACTTCAGGCACCAAACTTCCTCGCACACCTTTGGCTCAACCTCCTTCTCTTTTTTCAAGCTATGTAATTCCATGAAGAGGTTTTGTGACTGCGAGTAAATTTGTTGAACTCCTGACGTCGCATCGTGAATAGGCATCTCGTGCAATCTCATCATGATTTATAACGTTTCCACCTAAGTTCCTATCTTTTGTTGTGACAAAGAAATCCTGAGGTGTGGTAGAAGTGAGGCTATAAACCACTCATGATGCTGACTATCTATGAGTTGCATATTAGCTTCATGGATTACACATTTCAGCCTTTGATCTAATTCCTAAGGAGTCTCACCAGCCTTCATCATGATTTCCTTAAATCCAACTACTGACTACGAGTCATATTTAGGCTTACTAAACCCTTGATTTAAGGCATCCTTAGTGTCTACTAGCATCGCTACATGATCATTAGTGCAATACTTAATATACCACGTCAGCACGCGGTCCTGCAGAGCAGTAAGTAAGTGTGGCTTCTTTATGCTATCATTAGTGATCTGCTACATGTTCCACACAACATTCACAACAAATGAGAAATGATATGTATCTTCGCTCCCTATATCCTTGAAAATTGGAAGAGTTATTGAGTTTGACATGTTGAACAACATTGCTGGTGGCGGAGGTGTGGGCGAAGGTGTATGCTGTGGAGGTGAGGATGGGGGTGGAGTGGATGGATGATGTATCTGTGGAAAACCTTGTCTTATTAACTAGACAACACTCCATGGTGCGGCATGTATTGCTCCCTCGTCGTCACTCGAAGGAGGTCCAATCAACGGGCTATTTTCAAGACCTACTTTCTCTTGGTTCCTAAATATCTGTCCACTTCGTGTAGATTTGAACATCAAGGCAATAGAATAACCCTTTTCTCACACAAGAGAATCTTAATCTAAGTATTCAAATATCTCTGATACTTACCTCGTGATCCCCTGAACAAGCGTTGCTCTGCTTCATTGTAGCTGAGTGAGTTATCATCCACAAACTCTATAACAAATCCTCATATAATTCAATCAAGGCAGTGGTCAACATTGCACTTGATCTTCACTTCACAGGCTTCCAACCTTTGCACTAGCTCCAACGTCCACACTATTGGACCGTCAAGCCTACGCCTTCCTTGGCCATATTCCAACTTAGCTATCCATTCATATAGTTTGATCAGGAAAGTGGAGAAGAAAATTTTGTGTATTTTTGTATATAAGTATTTTTCCAACCATTATTCCTTTGCCAGGTGCAAATTCTTGTTTTCTTGCACCGTAAATTATTGAATCTTCCTATCCAATCACTTCTCAATTTCCTTCTTGGTCAAATTTGAGTGATCCAACATCACACATCTCCTTATGCTGATCCTGGTCCGAGCAACGAAACCATTTGTGGCTTAGAGGGTCCTAACCTAGGCTTAGAGTTAGTTGCACCAAACAAAACCCTACACTACTAGCCCTTGTGGCATCAACCCACATAGCGCAAGCTGAAGTCTCACCCAAAGCAGTATGGGTGGGTGATGAAACCAATTTTCCACATCCATAGATTAGTGTGACGTCTTTTATTGCCCGAGATCTAGCTTCACGCAAATTTATAAGCCCCTAGGGCTCAGTAATGAAAATTCCTTTAAATGACTTCTAGATCTTCATGAAGGTCTATGGTAGGTCTTTACAGACCCTTAACAGATGAGTCAGTGACCTACACATACCATAAAATAACCCTAGATTTGATTTCATGTGGATCTACTTAAGTACTTGATAAACATAACATAATGTATTATAATATTCGGGAAAGTACTTAACAAGCATTGCATACGGTTAATAAGAATTTTTCAAGAGAGTTGTGCATCAATACATCAATATTTTGTAAAGACATTATTCCATTACAGCATATGTCGCAAACATAAATAACATGAGTAAACATATAAACACATGAATTTCTTCAATAATATTATTTATTGATCTTCAATATAAGGTTATAGACTGAAACTTCCATGTGCACTCAGTTGTAGGGGTCTGCGCACTCAACTGCAGACTCTACTCTAGGCCTCTGCGTACTTAGCTGCGAAGCCTTTTTCCTTCTATCTACCTTCTCCTTACTTTCCCTTTTTCTCCTCTCTTAACCGTAGACATGGATATCCCCTTAAACTCTCTAAGACACACCTACTTATAGATTTTTACATACAAGTGGATCTCAAAACCGACTCATATTTACATAAACAAGGAGCTAAAACCCCTTTTGACTCCTAAATATATAGGTGATCTCCATCTACAATTTGTGGAGACTTTCCATCTTTTACCAAAATTTACATCAAAACTTGGGTTTTTATCCCCAAAGCTGACCCAAGGGACCCCATCTCAACATTCCTTGATCTCCTCAAGCATGCTAGATCTTGATGATCAAGTATACAAATTAGTTCTAGAGGTGTCTACTACATCAAATTGACATGCATCCTTGAGATCAAGGACAAAAGTGACACCTCGGGAAAACATCTAAATATATAATTTTTCCTCCCTCGAAAAAAAATAATAGATCCCTACTTCCTCGGGATGTTTTCTTCTTTTCTAGGAAATCTTTCCATATATTTCCTAGAGAGATTGTGTTGTTTAGGGTAGGACTATGCAACCCTCTAGCTTATGCACTTAGAAACTTTAGAGAATAAATACTTCTATGCAATTTTTGGGTTTAGTGACTATGGAATGCCTCTCATGCTCTACACAATTTCCCAGCTGAAGGTTGGCTATCAACTAGCTCTGCACAATTCTAGAGTTGAAGGCTCACTATAGGCTTAGACATCATAATTCCTAGACTAAAGGCTAGTTGCCCTCAAGGATTGCATAGTTCACTAACGTAGGCCGAAAACCCAGGTGCAACCAAATCAAGCGATCCAGGTCTGGGTGTGATGAAGGACCCTTACACGACCTTTTAATTTTGTGATGTGTTCAATTGCATTTTTAAAAGAACATAAACGAATATATCTGCATGATGTAAAGAAGAGGAACATGTCAATCATCAGCAACATAAAAACTCAAGAAGTTGATAACGGAGTTTGTCCAAGAGGGACTACATCTTCGGGCCCCAGTGTAAAGATGGTGTAGGCCGCTGCATTAAGTGTCGTCAATAGTGATGATGTACACAAGAGATGATGTCGATAACATACAAGGAAAAATGACCTCATACAGTTGTGGCTCTAAGAGATGTTCCGCTACAAGAACATTGTATCAAAATACTCCTATCAATATGGCACAAAACTCATGCATGATGAGCATCCCGCCAACATGGCATAAAATGGATCTTAGTGCAAAAAACATGCATGACGACAACAAGAGTATCCCAACAACATACAACAAAGGGATATCAAAGCATAACATGACGAATCATGAAATTAAGTACATCACATAGATGATTCTGCATCATGTCAAGCAAGGAGTCATGAAAACATGTAATAAAAACAAAGATCCTGCAATAACATCAATCAAGAATCTGTGTAGCATAATGCATAAAGATGAAGTACATGAACACATCATACACCTCACAATGAGGGGCCATCTGAAGAAGCGGATGTCAAATTGTTTAGGTTGTTTGGACCATTGATATCACAACATCCATAACATAAAAAGGATTGCTCACACATGAATGTGGAAATTTGCACTAGCACTTAGAAAAGTTAATGGAAAATGAAATGAGAGAATGACAAATTTGAATGCACCATCAGATTTGTGGCATTGAGTAGTGCAAAATTGATTGTCCAAAATTTGAATTCTGAGAAATTGAGAATCCGGGGCTCAAGGAATCTTTTAGATTCCTGTGGGATTCCTCAAAGATTCTTCTCCATGGGTGGACTGGAAATCTGCAACTCAGATGGCGAATCTGATCTCCCCATTATGATCCCTACGGGAAACCATGAAAAACAAGTATAAACTGGACTATATTCCGACATGGAAAAACTTTATCTCCTCGGGAAAATTTTAAGGCTCATGGTTCCGCTCCCTGCTTTTGCAGCAATCATGGTTCCAACTTCATCCTGAAAATAGCTGAAAAATGAAAAACTTTGATGGAGATACAGGCATGGTCATTACATTTGTGGCGACGAGAGGTGTTGAATCCATATAAAATTTGTCAAAATCTGACAAAGTGGAAATTTGGCCCTCCTACAAAATTCATGGATCCTGCATTAAAAAATTATTAATTCACCGTGATTTGCATGCCCACTCCTGGTTCCTCCATATATGTCTCCAATTGTGTGCAATGGTGAAATATTGGGTTTATATAACTTACCTCTGGCAGATTAACCAAGCTATGCAGTTATGGTGCATTGGTAAATTAGGTGAATTGGTGAAGGAGGGGTCGGGGGATCAAATCCTGCCCCTCCATAAATAAATAAAAAAAAAACCAATTCATACTTTGAAAAAAAAATTCAAATTATAAATGGGGGGTCAATTCTACATTGGGCACATATGTTTTTGGTGTGGGTGGTTACATATGTTAATGCAATAACGTTTTGGGGCATCCCGCTTGGGGGCCAACCACGTGGGATGGGTGGGTTTGACCCCCACCAGTCCCATAGCTATGTGCTGTCAGCACATTTAAAGCAGGAGGTGTTTCGGGGTGTGGGTTGGGTCTACCGTTGGTGGCCCGTGCCCACTCCTATTAATACAATGTAACATATATCGATGGTTGGAGGGTCTGGCGGGGTCATGGCAACCGACCCATTAAAAAAATGGTTTTTGTTATATAGGTGTAGGAGGGCTGGTGGGGGTGATGGCCCATCAGCCCAAAAATTTTAATTTGTTTTTGTGTGATAATTTTTGGGGGTGGTGGCCCACCACCTCATTATATATATATATTATATTATATATATATATATATATATATATATATTATATATATATATATATATATATTATATATATATATATATATATTATAATATTATATATATATATATATATATATATATATATAATTTTTTTCTGAAGGGAGGTTATTTTATAATATTTAGAGAATAAGGGTGATTTGGTAAATTAACAAGGCCACAATTTTGATCGATTTTCGGAGCTAGGTTTATGCCTTGGGGTCAGTCAAATTGTAGGATGCTTAAACTTGGCCCACAACACAACTTTGACTAAAACTTTGATTGTCTCGTTATCCCTCATACGAGCTCAGATTGATGAATCGTTCACACCTCCGCAATCAGGATGACGAGATCTACCCTCTGGTCCTAGGTCGAAGTCATTCTGAGCACTTTGATTTTTGAGCGTTCATAAACCCTATGTGTCTCTAGAGCCACCTAGATCAATCCTCCCCATTGAGGAGCTTTTGGTCCTCCAAAAACATGAACAATAATTTGCAACTTCTTTTTACCTTGTCTGCATCACAAGTGTCCTAAAAAGGTCTCACTTCCATCTCTTTCACCTTTGTTTTTTGGAGCCTTAAGCGACGAGCCGACACCTGCTACCTCTGCACCCTGTAGTACCTTGTTTTGCAAATTACATGTTTGAATGACATGACCAACTAATGACTGAAGCCTCCCACACTTGCCACGAGTTTATAACACATACTCAGTGGTCAGGTTTACATTAAAATGGATGCATTACCCCAGCTACGACAAGAAGGCCAAACTATCATTGTTGCTTCAACAATTGATGGAAAACACATCATCACTGTAACAAATGATTTACATAAATAAGGCCAAACACTATTGTTTTGATAAGTGATGGAAACATAACATCACTTTCAGAGTGTAAAATGGGACTCAAAATATGACCATACATCATTGTTGTTGAACAAGTGATGGAAAACACAACATCACTTTTACATTTTAGAATGCAACAAGTGATTTACAAAAGAACAACCATGAAACTATAACATGTATACAAACCATTTTTCACTTACCAATGTGAATAGGTCACCTCCATGAGGTGGTTTTGCTTATTGAACAACTGCTTCACCTAGTTCACGTACAAACGCTTTGTCTTTAAGGCACTGCTCTGGATGGAGCCTCCAACAAGTGGCTCTTTGATGGTCATTTCTATCGCAATGAATGTAGTAGGTTTTCTTCCTCCATATCTGCTTAACCTGTTTCTTTTCATGCTCTTGAGAGGGTATTTCACGCCTTATCCTTTTGTGCACTGCCATTATTTTCCAACACTTAGAAAATGTATGGTCATTTTTTCCACAAAAAGTACATGTTTTCTGATGCCATGTTTTATGTTCATTTTTAAAAGCATGATTATAATCAAAATGAACATTCGAAAGTCAAGAGTGGTTATACCTTCCCTTGCTGTCTTTGGCATAAGTATGGAAATGAGAGCTTGTCTTAACTCTCTCCCTGTAATGGAAGCTGCCATGGGATGATGGGATGTTTTCCCATCATTTTCTTTCCTTGACGATTTCGACAATGTCTCAGATGACTCTAACACCTTCAAGCACTCTCCTTTAGTGTATTTCGAGCCTGCAAATCGATGTTCATGCACAACCTCTAAAGGTTGAGTTATGCCTTGGTTATTAACACCAAGTTCTTCTTTCTCCTCATGCCTCATCCTTGTAAGGATCCTCATGTTTGTCCTTGTAATTGGGATGTTGACATCTCCAATGGAACTCATACTATGTGAAGATGAAACCGAAAGGAAATCAACATCATTTACCTCCTCTTTCGATTTGGAAAGAACTGATGAGGGTTTCTCATCATCCATTGTTGGTGGTTTGCTAACTGTTGTGGGACATTCCCAAACTTCCTTTCTGACATACCCAAGTCTTGTTTGACAGGATAATTCTTCTACTTTGATGGGGTTGACAATTCCTTGGACATTAACGCCCAAGCCTTTTCCTTCATACCCCATTTTCTTCAACAATTTGGAGCCAATTCTCGTGGTATGATTTCCAAAAATAGCAATATCATCATTAGGAAACATACATGAAGATGGAGAACTACTTTTTACCTCACATGGGTCATGCTGCAACTTTTCAAAGGCCTTTTCCTTTGCTTGTAGCTGTCATAGAAAACCATGTTGTTCCTCTTTCTCTTCATGTAGATGCATCTTCAATTCAACGTTCTATGTTTGAACATTATGTTTATTTTGCTTCAGTTCATCCACGACCTCTTCTATGGCTTGCAACTGAAGCTGCAATCGCTCCTTTTCCTCTGTCTCTTTCTGTAGAGTTTCGTACATGATCTCCATTCTTTGGTAAATGTTGAGCATGGCCTCTTACATCACTCTTTCATCCTCTGTCGTTGCATGTTCGATTGTTCACCCTGCAATTCACATCAATGTAAAGACCGCTCTAATACCACTTGATCTAGGTGCAAGTGTGACGAAGGACCCTTCCAAGACCTTTTACGTTCATGATGTGTTAAATTAAATTTTTGAAATAACATAAATGAATACATCTGCATGTTGTAAAGAAGAGGAACATGTCAATCATCAGTAACATAAACACCCAAGACGTTGATAACAGAGTTCTTCCAGGAGGGACTATGTCTCCGGGCCCCGGTGTCAAGATGGTGTAGGCCACTGCATTAAGTGCTATCAATAGTGATGATGTATACAAGAGATGATGTCGATATCATACAAGGAAAAATTCCCTCACGCAGGAGTGGCTCGAAGAGACTTTTCGCTACAGGAACTCTCAATCAAAAGACTCCTATCAGTATGACACAAAACTCATGCATGATGAGCATCTTGCCAACATGGCATAGAAGGGATCTCAATGAAAAAAACATGCCTGAAAACAACAAGAGTATCCCGACAACATACAACAAAAGGATCTCAAATCATAACATGACGAATCATGACAGCAAGTACATCACATAGATGATTCCGCATCACATCAAGCAAGGAATCATGAAAACATGTAAAAAAAAATATCTTGCAACAACATCAATCAAGGATCTATGCATCATAATGCTTAAAGGAGAAGTACATGAACACATCATATACCTCACAACCAGGGGCCATCTGAAGAAGTGAATGTCAAACTGCTGAGGCTATTCAGACCGTCGACCTAACACCATAGATCACATGAAAAGGAATACTCACACATGAATGTGGAGATCTACACTGGCACTTAGAAAATTGGTTAGAAAATGAAACGAGGGAATGAAAAATCTGAATGCACCATCAAATTTTTTGTGTTGAGTAGTGCAAAATCGACTGTCCAAAATCTGAATTTTGAGAAATTGAGAATCTGGGGCTTAATGAATCTTTTAGATTCCCCTCAGATTCCTCAAAGATTTTGTTCCATGGGTAGACTAGAAATCTGCAGCTCTGATGGCAAATCTGATCTCTCTGTTATGATCCCTGTGGAAAATCGTGAAAAATAAGTATAAACTTGACTATATTCCGACATGGCAAAATTTTACCTCCTCGGGAAAATTTCAAGGCTCATGGTTCTGCTCCATGTTTTTGCAGCAATCATGGTTCCACCTTCATCTTGAAAATCACTGAAAAATGCAGAACTCTGATGGAGATACGAATAACATCATGCATTCGTGGTGATGAGAGGTGTTGAATCCATATAAAATTTTTCAAAATCTGACAGAGTGGAAATTTGGCCCTCCTACAAAATTCATGATTCCTGCATTAAAAAATAATTAATTTGCCTCTATTTGCATGCCCACTCCTGGTTCCTCCATCTCTATCTGGAACTGTGTGCAATTTTAAAATATTGGGTTTATATAAATTACCTCTGTCGGATATGCAGTTATGGTGCATTGGTAAATTAGGTGAATTGGTTGAGGAGGGGTCGGGGGATCAAATCCTGCGCTTCCATATATAAATTTAAACAAAAACAATTCATAGTTTAAAAACCAAATTAGAATTATAAATGGGGGGGCCGGGTCCACATTAGGCAGCCCACCCCCATACCCCTGTACCTCGCGCATTAAACTTGGCGTATTATTGTTGGCTGCATTAACATTAGGTGCATATGTTTTTGGTGTGGGCTGTTACATATTTTAATGCATTAACATTTTGAGGCAACCACGTAGGTCGTGCGGGTTCTACCCCCTCTGGTCCCGTAGCTCAATGCTATCCGTGTGTTTAAAGTGGGAGTTGTTTTGGGGTGTGTGTCGGATCCACCACCGGTGGCCCGTGCCCACCCCTATTAATACAATGTAACGTATATGTGGTGGTTGGAGGGTTTGGCAGGGTCATGGCCACCAAGCCATTAAAAAAATGGTTTTTTTTTTAATATATTTATGGGAGGGCCAGTGGGAGTGATGCCCGTCAGCCCAAAAATTTTAATTTGTTTTTATGTGATAATTTTTGGGGGTGGCGAGGGTGGTGGCCTGCCACCTCATATATATATATATATATATAAAGAGAGGTGCTTTTAAAATCTCTAGAAAATAAGGGTCATTGGGAAAATTAACGAGGCTACAATTTTGACCAATTTTGGGAGCTAGGTTTATGCCTCGGGGTCGGTCAAATTATAGGACGCTTAAACCTAGCCCACAACCCAACTTTGACCAAAACTTTGACTGGCTCATTCTCCCTCATGCGAGCTCAGATTGACGAATCATTCACACCTCTGCAATTAGGACAATGAGATCTACGCCAAGGTCCTAGGTCGAAGTCATTCTAAGCACTTTGATTTTCAAGCTTTCATAAACCTTGCATGTCTCTGGAGCCACCTGGATCATCAAGGGATTAGGTTATGGTCAGACATCAAAGAAAGTAAACAAACAAAATCTATAAAGCAAAAGATAAAGCTCAGTGAAAGCACAAGTACTTGAGTCAACATGAGATGAATTGTTGGGAATTTAGGAGGGAGGTTCTAAAATGAAGCATAGGAAACATTTTGGAGGGTGGTTGTAACGGCTACAATAGGGTCCTATATCATTCTCTAGATTTAAATCCATGTGATGAAAATTCAAACATGTTTGAGCTAAAATACTAGAGTTGAGATGTTAAGCACATTGTAAAACTAGTTAAATGTGATATTAACACAGAAACATGGGAAATAAATATGAAATATGAAGAATGCCATAAATAAATATTATTGTGTTTATTTTTCTTACTTAATGGCCTTTTATAAGTTCACAATGTGTCCAAACATTCCTTTAATATATGCATGCATGTAGGTTGAGGTTAAAATAAATTAAAAAAATTAAATGACTCACATATAACACACTAATATAAAAAAATAAAATAAGTACATGCATGCACTTCAAGAACTACAAGATTGTCTAGGATATAGTATTATGATGCATCACATGAAAGGATTTTCTTTGTATATGTTCATACATCATATAATATCGTCCCCAATTAGTTAGAAAGTGTCCCTACTTTCCCCCTGATTTAGAGTGAGACTATAGAAGAGAAAATTATTATGTTAATGTGTCAATGGTCACCTTGTTGGACAATAAAGAAAAATAATTATGGTATAATGACACTTACTCTCCATCTTCACTTATGTTGTCCTTAAAAAAAATGACATTGATTTACACAAGGATGTCATTACCTTGAACATTTCAAATCTTTATGACGTGAAGTTTTTATAATGACTTTTCCAATTACATCGTAATTACAATAATATTGATTTCACTTGAACTTCAATGTGCCTTATTTTTCTATTTAATTTGGACACACCTCCAAAATTACCTTTAACTTCCTCTTGACTTGTCTAAAATTAGAGAATGTTTACCTAATACAGATTCCCTCATGGATTTCTCTTAATGGAAGTTTTATGATCCACATAATTTCATTATAAAAATGATATCTATATATCTAGCCATGAATTTAGAATATTTCAAGTGCCTATACATACATAAATACATACATACTTGTACTTAACCTTCTAGAAGGGACATTTCCTTCTCAATTCAAGGTGTCATTTTCTAGTTAATGTTGCTCCTTTCTAGTTGTCAGTTTCTTCACATAAGGAATGAAAATTCTCCAAACTACCTTGCTTGTAGTGACCATGGAAACCTCCTTCATATGGTGATAAAGGCCATTTAAGGTTTGAACCAATGATGCCACAAAGTTTTCCTTAATAATGTACTCTATCACCAACTCATATAAATCTCAAGGGTCAAACTTACTATTTTTAGAGATGAATTAATTGAGTGAATATATAAATAGTCATCAAAAAATAACTTAATACCTAGTGCCTTGAGATTCTTATGTAAGTGATTCTTATATTATGAAATTTATTCACTTATATATAGTATCATATATCCATATACTATGAGGTTCCAAGAGAAGCAAAGTCCCCTTAATAAAGTCTATTGACTGCCATAATTTTAGTTCAATTGTGAATACTTTTTAGGTGGATAGCAGGGATTTTAATTCCATGCAATATTCTAAAATATTTTTAATAGTATTCACAAATAATAGGTTAATATATATCTTTAATGTGGTTATGATATTTTTACATTTTAATTAAATTGATTAATTTGAAAATGTCATATGAAGAAGTGTCATATGAAATTGTTTATGGTTTTTTGTTATGCTCTTAACTTGCAAGACAATACCAGAATACCAAATATGTGAAGAAATATACCCAAAACATAGAACGATGAGAAATAACATCAAGTATTTTATTATTCAGAAAGAAATGTTCACTTGCCTCTTCGAGGGGGCAACCTCCAATAGAGCTGAGCTCAATTGCAAAATAAGACATGATGCTCCTCAAGGGGAATCTCTATACTTTATATAGGATTCATACATGCAATACCATGGGGAAATACCATGGTTCGTATTAATACAATCTATCTAATACCACGGCCCATTTTCAACTAACTGTGGTCCCTTCATTAAATGCGGGTTAACCACTTACAATTATTAATATGGGCTTTATTGACTCTTTACTTAACTATAACTATGATTTGATCCTATTAGATAAATAAGGGGGTTAGGGTGGGACCCTAACATGCCCCTACCCCATAAGAATAGCCTTGCCTTTAAGGCTGAAGCTGTGGAAACCATTGAAGAATAGTGGTTGGTTCCTAGGTTGCATCTTCCGGAGAGGTATCTTTCCACTTGACAAGGACTTCCTTGATCATGCAGCCATGCAGGTGCTATTCTCATGTGTCAAGAACCTGTTCAGGTTGGAGCCAGATTGACCCTTCTTCATCTAGTTCAGGTAGACTGGTTTGAATTCTACAATTGTTCCCAATCACTTTCTTGAGGCATGAGACATGGAAGCCTTGATGGATTTTTGTAGTGGGTGGCAAAGCTAGCTTCTAGGCAACTTCTCCAATGCATTGAAGTACTTAATATAGTCCGTAGAATTTTGGAGATAGTTTCTGACAATCCTTATCTTTGAGTGATGTTTGCTTATATGGTTTCAGCCTCAAAAATACCTGATCCCTTTCCTAAAATTGGAGTTCTGAGTGATGTTGATCTACCTATTGCTTCATGCAATTTTGAGCTTGATGAAGATTCTCTTTAAGGTGGGCCAACATGGTTGTGCGGTTCTGTAGGAGTTGATCCATTGCTTGTACCTTCGAGCATCCCTTGATATAATAAGTAGGGGAAGGAGGGAGTTGACCATAAACTGCTTCATATGGAGTCATTTTGGTGATGGCATGATAGTTGGTGTTATACCACCATTCGGCTAGAGGTAACCACTATATCCAGAGATGTTGCTTTTTTGAAGTGAAACACCTAAGGTAGGTCTCCAAACATTTTTTGATTGCTTCAGTTTGACCACCAGTTTGTGGCTGATAGGAAGTATTGAGTTGTAGTTGGGTACCCTGTAGCCAGAAGAGTTCCTTCCAAAAGTTACTAGTGAATATCATGTCACGATCAGACACAATGGAAGTGGGCATGCCATGCAATTTGAAGATCTGATCCATGAAAGATTGAGTGACAAAAGTCGGTGTAAAAGGGTGGGGTAGGGCGCAAAAATGAGCATACTTAGAAAGTCTATCCACAACCACCATGATGACTGACTTGTTTCTTGACTTTGAAAGACCCATAATGGAATCCATAGAAACCTCCATCCAGATTGAGGCCGGCATGGGCAATGGCTATAATGTGCCTGGGGATTTGACTATTTCTCCTTTGTGGTGCTGACAAACATCACATTTAGATACAAAAGTAAGAATGTCCTTTTTCATGCCTGTCCAAAAAAAATATCTTTGAGTGTGAGCATACATCTTCTGAAAGCCTGAATGTCCTGCAGTGAGAGATGAGTGCAACTCCGCCAAAATAGAGCTTTTGAGGGTGGATGTTGGTGATATTACGACACTATCCTTCTAGTGAAGAATATCATCCTACCACGAGTAGCCTGCTATGGAATTTGGATCCACCTGTAATTGATTAATGAGTTGGGAGAGTGAGGTATGTGAAAACCATTCCTTGCGAACCTCTTCAATCCATTTTGGAATGGGAAGGGAAATTGCAAGCAAGGTAATTTCCTCCTCAAATTGGTGGGATAACACATCTACTACAATATTTTCATGCCCTTTCTTGTAAATTATATCATAATCATATCCCAACATTTTGGTGAGCCATTTATTTTTTTGTGGTGAGGATAGGCATTGCTCTAAAAAATATTTAAGGCTTTGATGGTTTGTGCGTATTTGGAAATGTTGCCCCAATAAGTATCGTCACCAGGTATCTACTGCATGTAATATGTCCATCATCTCCTTCTCATAGGTAGATTGTCCTAGATTATTCCCACTTAGTTGTTGGCTCATGAAGGCCAAGGGTCGACCTTCCTACATTAAGACCGTCCCAATACTCGTACCCGAAGCATCACATTCAATCACAAAAGATTTGGTGAAGTCAGGTAGTCCTAAGACTGGAGTGGAACACATGGCATGTTTGAGAGCTGTAAAGGCCTGTTGTGCTTCATCATTCCATAGAATGAATTTTTCTTGAGGATTTGAGTGAGGGTCCTAGAAATACGACCATAATTGCAAACAAATTTGTGATAATAGCCTGTGAGACCCAAAAATCCTCTCAGGCTCTTCAAGGTCTTAGGTTGAGGCCAATCATGCATTTCCTGGATATTTTTGGGGTCCTCCCTGACACGTTCACACCCCACAATGTGGCCCAAATACTCAACTTCTTCCATGCCAAAAGAGTACTTGGACATGTTGACAAATAATTCATGCTTGCGGAGCAGTTGCAAGAGCAGATCTACATGCTGAAGATGTGTGGCCTAGGTGCAACTATAGATGAGGATGTCATCAAAGAAAACAAGAACAAATTTTTTGAGATATGGTTTGAGCAGGTGGTTCAAATGGCTCTGAAAAGTGGATGCGGCATTACAAAGACCGAATGGCATGACCAAGAACTCATAATGGCCTTCATGAGTTTGGAAAGTATTCTTTGGAATGTCTACTTCTTTCATGTGAATTTTGTGGTAGCCTGAGCGCAGGTCGAGCTTAGTAAAGAATTAAGCACCATTTAGTTCATCCAACAAATCATCAACAACTGGGATGGGAAATTTATCTTTGACTGTCAACTTATTAAGGGCCCTGAAGTCTAGACACATATGACATTGCCTTTTATTGAGCACCATGACCACTAGCAATGAATAAGGACTAATGTTGGGACAAATGACACCTGCTTCCAAGAGTTCCTTGATTATTTTCTCTATTTCATTCTTTTGGGTGAATGGATATCTATATGGGCACACATTTGGTGGTTGGGCCGTTGGGACCAAAGTAATGCTATGATCATGTTCCCCTCTCAAGGGTGGAAGCTCATGAGGCTTGTCAAAGACTGGGAGATGGTTGTTTAAGATCTGTTGCATCTCTGGATGAATATGAAGAGAATTGGGTTTGAAGGCCTGGATGGCATCAAATTGAGCTATAACTCCATGGTGTACCTTTTTTAACAATTTTTCCATCCAATTTGAGCTGATGATAGAGGGAGCTCCCACTTGGATTCTACGCAGGGTATGTGTGTGGTTGTCCTGCTTAAAGCTCATATATAACTCCTGGAAATCCATTGTGATTGGGAAAAGTGTGTGAAGCCTTTCATCACCGAGGAAAATGTCGCACCCTCCCATGTGTATGGAAAACATGTGGGTCTTTAACTAATAATCCCCCATTTGAAGTTTGAAATTTTCACAGTGTCCTTCACATTTCATTGTCCCCCCATCAGTAGTTTGGACCTGGAAGTTAGAAACTGCTCAGACAAAACAATGCACTACTTTCGCGACTCTTTGATGGATACAATTATGTGTACTTTCACTATTAATCAAGACTACTACTTGGTGATGCTTAGTAAAATATTTGATTTTGAGAGTTTGGGGTGAAGAAATCCCTGCCAAAGTATGCAGCAAGATAACTAGTTCTTCAGGTACATTATCCTGCTGGTTGTCCTCTTCTTCCTCCTCTGGTTCCTCAAGTGGTGGGGCTTCCTCCGATGAATTGTGATCACTAGCATCAATTTGAAATAATTTTGGCTCCTTGCATTTATGCCTGGGGGAGTATTTCTCATCATAGTAGTAACATAATCCTTGCTTTCTTCTTTCTGCCATTTCTGCTGGTGACACCTTTTGAGCCCGTGGGGGGCGAGCCTTGGCGATGAAATTTGGGTGATTGGACAGGGCCACTAATGAACATTCGACTTCACAAGCTATCCTGCAAGAATGCAGCCATGAGCTAGGTTGGTGTAGCCGGGCGTGGGCTTGTATGGCTTCCTTAAGGCCACTGAAAAAGCATTCCATGTAGAACTCATCATGTAGACCTCTAGTGCGGAAAGCGAAGGCTTCAAAGGTGGTAATATATTCATTCACTGTTCTTGTCTGTCAAAGCTTAGTGAGATGACCCAAAAATTCAGATTCATGGTCAAAGCGATCCATAAGAGCTTTTTTGAATGTCTCCCAAGCCAAGGGCCTTCCATAGCAACGTTGATGCCATTGCCACCATTACTATCTTTCATTGTGCAAGTACATGATACCCACACTAAGCTGAGTCGCATTATCCAAGATGTAATTTAGTGTGAAGTATTGCTCCATTTGTGCTATCCATGCACCTGGGCGAGAGCCATCAAATTTATACATGTCCAACTTGGGTGGTTGCAGATGGGATTGTTGGTGGGTGCCAAAGAGGTGAAGAGACTGGCTATACTCACCCTCATTGTTTTCATTGCCAATATATGCCTCCTCGCATGCCTCCACCTTGCCCTTAGAGAGTGTTTCATTTAAGTTCTACAGTTGCAACATGACCTCTTTCAGTTGTGATTCAAGGTTGTCCACCCTCTCATTCGCCATAGCTTGAGCTCTAGTTTGTACCATACACCGATCCGATGTACTTGAAATTTGGGACCGCCCAAATTTTTTGGCACTAACAATTGAATGGTACCACCTTTCTCAGCTTGTAGTGCTCATTCTTATGGCCTAAGTCACCAATAAGCACCCCAGGGGGGTCTCAGACTTCTTTTTTTACTTCGAACGGAGTTTTACTCCTTGCTTAAGAGTACTTGACTCCCAGAAATGTCAATGCTGCCAAAAGTCTTGCGAAAATAACGCCCAGGTATAGGAACCCACACAACTACTCAGATCTTGATAGGAAGATCTTATGGATTTGAGAGATCTGAATGGCTAATCGGATAGATCTGAATGGTAGAACTGATTACTACTGTGGATTTTATGGATATAATAGATCTAAATGGCTGATCTGATAGATCTAAATGACGGAACTGATTGCTGCTATTGCGACAAAACCCCACTTACGAGATCTAATATAGCAAAGATTATGTGTGATCCAGAGATAGAGAAGGGAAATATAGTCTCCAGGAGTGTCAGGTGCTACAGATCACTATATACATACTGGTTTGACAGTAGTACTCAACCCAATTTTTCAGGGCACTAACCAAGGAGGATCAACCATACCCTTAGGTGTACAACCCAACTACCCTATCGTACACATGAGTAATCTCTCCGAGTGTTGTTCTCAGTGTACTGTGGAAGCAAGATGGATAATGGTTTTTCTATGGTGAGGTTTCAAGGGAGATAGGGGGCTTCTGATATACCCAGAGGGTACTTGGAAGACAGTCCATGCATGGTTTTGTCTAATGCGCTATTACTCGGAGGGTACCCACAGGGGTTACAAGGGAGTCCAACAAGCATGACCATCTATTGTATTTCCTGCATGCACGCCTCCACAAATCTGTAGGTTTATGTGCTCACTGACATATCCTGTGGTTCAAATACGTCGGAACACATCTCTAGCCAAAAAAGGATTTTGCTAAAAATTGGAGATCCCACCGGCCCTAGAAAGCGCTCTGATACCACTTGTTATGCTCTTAACCTGCAAGACGATACCATAATACCAAATATGCAAAGAAATATACCCAGAACATAGAACAATGAGAAATAACAACAAGTATTTTATTATTCAGAAAGTAATGTTCACTTGCCTCTTTGAGGGGGAAACCTCCAATAGAGCTGAGCTCAATTACAAAATAAGACACAATGCTACTCGAGGGGAGTTTCTATCCTTTATATAGGATTCACACATGCAATTCCATGGGGAAATACCATGGTTCTTATTAATACCATCTATCTAATATCATGGCCCATTTGCAACTAATTGTGCTCCCTTCATTAAATGCAGGTTAACCACTTACAATTATTAATATGGGCTTTATTGACTCTTTACTTAACTATAACTATGACTCAATCCTATTACATAAATAAGGGGGTTAGGGTGGGACCCTAACATTTTTTGGGCAAGTGATATCAATAAGCCATTATATTGGCACATCATATTGTAAAAAATCCTATTCACACATTAAGAATATCCATTGTTAAATGGCGATGAAAAATCTACGGTTAAGAATCTTCTTACATGTTCTTGTTAAATGTATAAATGTTTAATTTATATATCAATTCTGTTATAATTAATAATAATAAATAGTTGTATTTATTTATATTTATAATTTATTTATTTTTATTAACCAACAAAAGTATCATAAAGTAAAGTTTTTATGCTTATCATGGATTAATTCCTATTACTTTTTACTAGCTATTTAATTTTTATGGTTCCGTTAGTATATGAGAACATTATAATCTATGGTCATTATATAATATTTCATATATTCAACTATATACATATCACAACAAGAAATTGTAAGAATAGGAAATATAAATTCTACATCACTAAGAAATATGTATTATAAATTTTATATTGTTAAAAATATTACTCATACATGATTATTAGTGTTAATTTATGCTAATTTTTGTTAGGGCTATATTGTTCTTTGCTTTGATAATTTCACATGTTATTGAATAATGACATAAATCTTAATAATGTTAGGATGTTGTTGGGTGAATTTAGTATGGAAATAATGCATATGAGTATGCCATTTTTTATTTGATTATTGAAGCCAGTATATGAGAGAAATTGATAAAAGTTGCGAGAGTTTGAAAAGATTTGGCTTATTAGTTTAATATAGATGAGTAGTAATGGAATTTTGACATGATGCTTGATAGTTATGGATTGATTGAATTCATTGTGATAACAAATTAGGGTTTTGTATTTGATAACTGATCATTTTCCTTGATTCTATTGATATGTGGGTACATTAACATTTAGTGATAGGTTTTGGTATTTTATATATATTTTGTATTGGCATCATTGGCTTTGACACATTGGTTGAAGTATAAGAACTTGTCACTTAACCTTGGGATATGAATTTGCATCTAGTGACAGAAATAATTCATATTAGATAATGTGGATGGGTTGATGGAATTTGATATTGGTTAATAATAATTTTTTGGTATGACAATAGATGAATTCATGACCTGGTATTTGGATGTGATCTCTACCTAAGAATTGTCCTAAAGAGTTTGTCACAAGGATATTGTCAGAAAATTTTATCACTTTGATATTATTGTTTATTTAACATATAAGGCTTGATAATTTCACTTAGTTGATTTAATCGCATAGTGTTGATTTGTGTGATGTTGTGTATATTGGTTTATTTAGTATAACATTTGTAGATAGGATTGTATGGTTTGAAGAAAGCTTCTTGAGCCTCATATGTCCACATTGATAGTTACCTAGCAAAGCATATCCATACCTCAACTTCAAAGAGGTTCAATGTATGACTTTGATTTTGGTTTTATATACTAATGGTGTATTCTTTATAGATAATGAGCCTTTGATGCTAAAATTAAGAGGGATTTTTCCTCTCAAGTTTGAAATGAAGAATCATGGCATGGTGACTTAATTTTTGAATATTTGGAAATAAAATATGTATGGCGAAACTATTAAAGTGTTTCTGGAAAGTCCAAATTCAAATATTTGGACACTGCTTGAATTGCAAGAAGTTATGAAGAGATATCATTTAAACGAACTTTGGAATCGATAGTTGATTAAAGAATTGATGTTCCATGTAGCAACCCTCCCATATATATATGTTTTTCATAGAACAACTTGCATTTATTCATGATTGATTTGCTTTATACACATCAAGTTTTCACTTTGCACCCTTCAAGGTATTTGCATGGGACATCAATTTTTTTCTCTAAGATATTATTCCTATGATATGTCATTGGATGGATGTATTGATGTTGATTGGGATCTTTATTGATAAGATGAAGCACATCTGGGTGTCTCATTAGTATGAAATCTTCCATGATATTTTTGGATGAGAAGTTCGTAGCTTTATGCATGGCCAAGGTCGAGTATGATGTTTCTAACATGGCTAGTTCTGAGGCGGGTTGAAGAAGATCTTTGGATAACTATTGGAAAATGTTTGGAATATGACAGGGATACATTATGCTAATATTGAGTGGGATCTGGTTAGAAATGAATCCTATATATAGTTGGGACTGAGATGGCTTCATATGTTGACACTATTTTGAAGTACAAAATAAGCTTAGGCTTCTGGATTTTATCTCCATGAGAGGGAAGATGAATAAGGTATCCTTTTTTGATATATATTTTTTTCTAGTATATATTTTATTTTATTTCATACATGTGCAGGAAATTGTTTCTATTGGGACATTATGAGTGAAAGCTTTAGTGAGTTTCTTAAGCTAGTACCAAATATGAGTAAGATGATATGTTAGAGAGTAGGACTTATCAAGGACACTGAGCCTAATCTCGCCCCCATCTGAGTTCCCAAGGTGAGGAATTGAGATGGAGGGTTCTTGGAGTTCAGGAATATTTGGACAATAAGGTCATAGATGTTGCTCCTTTATCTGTCACTCATAGGGTCTAAGATGCTAGCTACACTATCTTGGTCTTTGTAGGGTATACCCTAGTTGGCATCATACCTATAAGATTGTCTTGTTGGGAATATCGCTCCCTCTCTGATTAATAGGTTGAGAGAGTGCTTGGAGGTGTACAACCCAAGCTAATTATGATGCATGTGTTCTACCATATTACTCTTGAGGGTCATTGATGGGAAGATCAATGACCAAAAGGATGGTTTGAGTTTTCCTTGACTATGCAATGACTCATATTTGGCCTCATAGGGTGGAATATATTTTCTCCCTTATGAGATGAATTAGGGTGAGGGTGTCTAATAAGACCTTCCCCAAATTCATAAACATGAGCTTAGAGTGTCCCGTAGGACATTCCTCATTGTCATTTTGGGTAAATACTGATCTCCTTGATGTGGTTTCAGCTTGATATGTGATCCCTAATGTTAATCTCTATGATTTTTCCTAGTTGGTAGCATTGGTCTCTCCATTGGCAGTGATTCCAAGGGGTAGTAGTGGCACCTCGATTGATACAGGGTTTTAGCTTAGCCTCCCCTTTGATATAACATTCTTCTTCTTTTAGATTCGAGATTTTTTGACATATGATTTGAGACAATCAATATATAAACATAGATGAATGAAGATGAATAATGATGACTTTTGATGATGAGATACTTGAGATTGGATATGATTTCATTCTAGTATACTTGTGATTATTACATGATGTAGTTGGAATTTTCTTCCTAGCTGAAAGGGACCATTAATGTCGCAGCTCAGTGAAAATGTCCAACCATGGGGTGACATTCCTCCTTTTGAGAGGAACAATTTTTACTATTAAAGAACTCAATTTGAACAAGGGAAAGTGTATTTCTGAATTAAAGCCCACATGTTCACATTGGATTAGATTAGTGCTATACCAAATTGGACACTCTTGGAAGCCTATAAATACAAGTGACCTCAACCTCAGTTGGTCATCATCATGAATCATTATTTTATTCTCGTCTTTGGTTTTGGCTCACATGGGTCAAAATTAGTTCATGGAGACAGACTCACATAGGTCCAAAATTGCAGGGTCCAAAACTCGCACACAGGTCTAGGGTTTCTGGTCAGAATTACAGGCTTGTCTCAAGAATATTTTGGTTATAATTGTAAGCATGTAGGCCTATGCATTTGGTTGAAGGGATTTTTATGACACTCTCTCCATGTGGTTGAGAACTAGGGTTTGAATTTTTAGTTGACCAAATATTTTTCCATTTCACCACAAAGTTCGACAGTTGACTACATATATTGACAATTGATCACATTCTTTTGAATCAGGTTTTTGAATTATTAGAATTGTTGGGTTCATCTCATGGATATTGTTTATTTATTTTTCTAAATAGATTTATTGTTGAAGATATGGATCAACGTACTCTCTCTTTGTTTAATCATTCGATGTCAATCTAATAAGAAGAAGAATTTGAAAGAGCTTCCCCATAGTGGGGTTTTCCCCGATTTCCGACAAATCTTGGTGTGTCTATGTGTTAATACTTTTTTCTTATTATTCCTTTATGTTTCAGTGCATTGGTGATGATATTTTTCCTTTTATAGAATTGCATAGGTTGTTGAATATTGATGTAAATCTGAATAATGTTATGATGTTGTGGGGTGAATTTAATATGAAAATAATGAAATGCAATTATTGAAGAAAAGTACAATATAACCCCAAGAAAAGTTAATAATATATTCTACAATAAAATACATTAAGTATTGTTCATTACATGAAATTATATATCAAATATATTAGTCATTGTTGCATTATATTAAAATCACATAATTTTTACAACTAGAAACTCCTTGATATTAACTATATTAGTAAATTGGAAAGAAATTCCATATATTATAGGGACTAAAATCTACACTAGTCTTGAATAACATTAAAAATGGTAACATTAATAATTTTGTTATCTATTTGTAATGTAAATATCATATTAACATATAAAAATTATTTTATTATTAAAAAAATGATTGATTTATTTATTTTAATGTATATGATTTAATTTTTATTTAATTTACTTACTCTTTGTTTGAAGTTTACTTCATTTGAATATAATATTATATTAATAAACTTTTTAATTTTTTTAAATGTGTTCATTAAAAGAAATTTATGTTTATCGTTGAAAAATAGTGATCCTTATATATTTCAAAATTTGTAACTTAAATCATATTATGTTATAATTTACTTGGTTTATTGAAACAGTGAGAGAAAATAAACCATGTCAAAAAAAGAAACAAATAAAAAAATAATTTTATCGTCCTCGAGATATTTTTGTGCGATATCATAAAAAAATAACATATGGGAAATTAATTTCATCATCCCTGAGTGAGTTCTCTTACTAGGCCGTAAAAAATAACATATTGCGGTGCAGAAGTAAAATTCATGGCACATGATGGTTACTGCTATAGGGATTAATGCATGGGTGATTTTGGATGAAATACCCTCTAGGACATTCCTAGGACCCAAGGCAGATTGTTTAAGATTAACTACAACTATCACAAAGAAAATATATATATATTCATATTAATCCATGATTGACAAAGCGAAAGGAGAAGGATTACCTTGGTCCTTGGTGTAGTCCTACTGGAGATATCAATGTGGTGAAGTTGAAGGCCTCTCCGCAAACTCCTAGATCAGAACCTACAAGTAAACAAGACAAAGAATAATCTCCACAACATATATACCTTTAGAATCAAAAGATTAGTATAAGAGCATATAAGCAATTATGCATCTAAGCTACTTATTAATCACAAAATCGAATTGACATGTAAAGGAACACAATATCGAAAACACAGAAACAGATCTATATTATTAGATAGAAGAAGAATGATTACAACCATCTTGGCTGGATCAAGCTTCCTCTAGTCACTCAACTCCACTCTCTCTCTCTCTCAACTTCTTTTAAGCATAAAATCACTAAAACACTTTCAAAAATTGACAACCATTCGACCTTTTTTACAAATATAGAGCCTCCAACTAATAGATGGAGAGAGGCTCATCCTTGCCAATTCTTTCATGAGTTCCATTAAGGAAAAATATTGGATATTGAATTTATTCATTGCACTTTCCCTTCCATTGAGACCTCATTAGGAATGGAAATTTCCTTATTTTGGCCTGAGGTAGATGTTTCCTAATTTTAAAGGCAACATTTCAGTGGAAAGCAGAGTTTCAGTCAGTCAACTCACACGTTGACCTCTGGAATCCAATAAATATCTAATAACACTACCCTTTAGGCAAAATAGAGCATTAACCTAGGGACTAACACTTTTTTCTAGGATATGGAAAGCGTTAGAACTCTGCTTGTTTGTTTTTGGGGTGTGTTATGTGGGAAAATAAGCATGTACCTTAGGTATTTTTTTCAACCAATGTGTCATTCTCCTCTGAGCCAATGAGGAGTTCATTTTCCTCTATAACAGATGCACCCTAAAGTGTGATGTCAAAGATGAAGATTATGGTTGAAATGGTTTATAGATATTGTAGTAGAAGAGAGATAGGACTCGAGATTTGAGACTGTGGAAGACCTGAAACAAGCAACATATGTCAAAAATATAAGATCATGTCCGGAGTCAGGCATTACCATCCTTATTAGTTGTGTTAGAGTGATTTCAAAAATTAGAGGTATGACTATCATGTCCACTGATAAGCACAATGTGGAAGTAGTGTCATGATATGATTCATTTGACGACCTATCTCTAAAAACAATATACTCATCTTGGGAGAGGAGATAAGCCTAACCCAAGGTCTTGGTCACTACTTATCTAAACAACATATTTATGCACATGTGAATAAAGGAGTTGAATTCAAACATGTGAGAATTCATCTGATTACCAGTGAATGATGAGAATTGTTAATAGATGAGAGGATGGCCATCCATAAGGATGATGGTATCAAAGATGTGTAGTACAATCTAGCAAGTGTGAGAAGGAGATTTTCATCAAACAATCACATAATCATTCAACTAGGAGCCAATGATGAAAACCCCCAATCAAACACAAGGTAACCTACCACTGAGGACTGCAAGTTCTAGGGTACTAATATGTTTCTAGCTCTACTTCCTAGATAAATTGTTGGATTCGATAGGAAGGGATCTGTCAAAAGGTAGGTAATGAGGTGTCCTACATTAGTTGACATGAAACAAGATAAGAATTATTGTTTTGGAGATAAATTTTGAGCAATAGGTCAAACATATTTAAGAAAATTTTGGAGTAGATGATGGATGGTTGATACAAGAATCAGAGGATAAATGAATCTCTTGAAAAATAAAAGGCATGACACCCAGGTTACTAGGAAGCTTAGATTCATGAACACCAAAGAGTGTTAGGATACAGGGATGCAAGAACATCAAATTATGAAGGCTAAAATCATAGGATGGTAAGGTTCAGTGAGACGCCGATAAAAGAGACTTGTTGAGGGAATGACATGTTCAAGGGTTAGACTACTACCAAAAAATCCTTTTGATTATAGATATTGAGGAACTGTGTCATCCAAATTTCCCCATCTGATTAATTTTAATTAATCCATACAGGTAAAATTAGTGGTATTTTCATATTTAGAGAGTCTGAAAACATCTTAAAGAATGACTCCAAAGGGGTACCTTTGCCATGGTTGATGACTAGGTGTAACAAAGGTTTAATAGTATACCCGACATAGTTACTTTTATAATAGTCAATCCATTGAATCCATATAAAGTGATAAACCTATGCTCAATAAACGTCTACCTCATTTTGATACAAGTATGAGGAGACAAAGTGAACTCGATATTCTTCATGAAATTTTAACTAGTCAAACGAAGAAAAACTTGATAGATCTTCATAAAATTTTAACGAGTTAGATGAGAAAAACTCGATGGGTCTTTTTTTAGCTTAAGGAGCAAGAAAAAGACATAAAACAACTACTCAGGTCTTCTTAGTAGGAGTTTTACAAGCTCGAGTAAGGTAACTCGTGGATTTTTTCAGTTCAAGAGCAAGAAAAGTTCTCAAAAAGGAAAGTTCTCATATCTTTTTTGTATGGGTTTTACGAGCCTGAAGAATGTAACTTAGATATTTTTTAGTTTAAGAGTGAGAAAAGGTCCCAAAAAGAAAGTGCTCATCTGTAGTGAAACTTGTTCAACTCTACATAAAGGCACTAAAATATCATTAGAACATAAGTATAATTTCACATCATATCAAGATGGTGCATGTTTAAATCATATAGAAATGAAAAAATTCAAGTTCAATGACTAGCTAGAGTGATTCATACCTCCAAAGTGACAATAAGAAGCGTGGCAGACCCTCATTTTCACTGTTTTAGTTATGTGAGCACTGGGTAGAAAAAGAGGTAGAAATTTCCCAAGTGATTGCAAGCAATCCAGACGACCATTCGACGTGACGTCAATTCTAGGTATATTTACTCATACTTATCTTGCATTTAAATACTTAATTAGGTATTTTTGCTGGTTAATTTCAGAGTTTTGAGAAAGCACTAGGTGGCTTCGTCGGCTAACACAACGACCCAAGTTATGGGGCGCATTAAATGCCTTGCCCATGAAATCAAGGAGAATCAGCACGCCCGGTGGGCACAGGAGGGCTGTGTTAGACAGGAAAGATCAAGATAAATTTGTATTTCTTGATTTCCTAGGGGTTTTTGCTTGCTGAATACTGACTCAAGCATTCTGTTATGCAAGAATTAAGTTTGAAAAATAAGTCTATGGAGAGAAAGAGTTCATGATGTCGAGGAAATACAAATGATAAAGGATATGCCTTGCTTGGTACCTTTGCAAAGGTGTGTGTTGCTAAAATATCCTAGACTTGAGCTGATGAAGACTTAGGAGGATCTCCTTAATTGGATCATCCAATGGTGTGATGAACGACAAGGTGTTTTCAGGATTAGGGACCACGATGTCTCTATCAAAAGAGACGACATATATTTCCTCACTGGTTTATCTTACATAGGTGCATGAGAAAATGTGGATGTAGGGAGAGTTTATCCCAGGACCACGATGGAGTTGGTCCAAACATACTATAGAGAAGGCAGTCGGCTAGTGAACAACAAGACTACTATATATCAAATCAAACAAGACCCATGAGGGTTATTCTATGGATGATCATACACTTGGAAGGGTCTAAGAGCCAACATGTGGCTACAAAGGCCCATTTGCTACTAGCGTTGGATTGCTTACAGCCTGATGATTTCAACTAGTGTGAGGGAGTGCTTCTTCACATGAAAGCAGAGTTGTTATATTGTAAGACCTAGGCCAAAAGGGAGTTGGGTATGGAACTTTGATCGTGTCCTATATCCTAGAGATATTGCTCATGATGAGGCCACATATGATTCTAAGTATAGCTGGTCTAAAGGAGCCTAGACAGGAGCGATGGGCATCTCTAGCACCTCATACTAGAGGGGGTTTGATTAGACACGTTTTTGAGGATGACTTCTTTGAGTGGCTGAGTAGCCAGATCCTAATGATTGATGATTATCCGTATGTCGACATAAACTACTCATCGGATATGGAACTGATATTTCCACCCATTACTCAATGGGGGCCACTAAGTAAGAGGATAGATCCAAGTGAAAAAAAAAAAAAATTATCTTTTGAAGTTTATGAAAATTGTTTTGTTTATGGGTGAAAAAGTTTTGACATGAAGAATTTGCCTCACACAGATGTGGCACGAATATGTCCTACAGCTATGAATCAACATGCTAGGCAATTTGATAATCTACCTATGTTTGGAGAAAATGTATAAGGTGCGACAACCATTGAAGAGGGATATGATAGACAGAGTTTGCGTAGGGTCGCTAGGAACCTCGATAGTTTGGGTATGGGTGTGTCGCCTCTTTCCATGAGAGAGATATCAGTCCATATGCAGTGACACACAATGGGTGTGCTAGAGAAGTTTTTGGTGCCTCTTAGGAGGTTAGTTAGAGCGGTCATTTGTTACCACGAGCAGCAGACTCAATAGGAGTAGGGTATGGCCAGCAAGTGTCATAGCAAGGTTTATAAAAGCAATTTTGTACTTAAAACACTGAAGTTTTGTGAATTTTTTATGTAAAAGGACTAATATATATATATATATATTATATATATATATATATATATATATATATATATATATATATATATATATATTGATGATTAATGGTGTATTTGTTTTCTTTGATTTTTTGTAAATTTTTAACTATAGATTTTTTACATTCATACATGTAATGATAAATAATATGACAGATGAAAATCCAATACATAATTTTCCAATGTATCAGCTAATGCATTAGATTCTCTAGGAATGTGTTCATAAGTTATAAACTCAAATTGACGTTCCAAAATTTTCACCCTTAGAAAGTAATGTAACAAGTTTGGATTGTGAATGTGATTGTGATTAGTCAACTGCATAAAAACTAGCTGAGAGTCTAACCTGACAGCCAGATTAGAGACGTCCCAAGATGAGGCTTTAGTAAGGAGTTCAATCATGAGCATGTAATCAACAATATTATTGGTGGCATAATGAAGAAAGACTTCCCTGGAGCTAAGTATTTCTGACTCACATGTGTGAAGGACCCAAGTAGTTGATGTAATGTGCCATGTGTGATGATTGGCACCATCTATATATCTGATGTATGGCATGGGTCACGGACACATATATGCAAAGAGAGGCATGTATGAGACAAATACTATTGGATTAAGGGGGACTGACCTAGATTCATAGTTAATTAGCCAAACAAATCCCAACACTATTGGCCCTTTCTACAGTAGCCCACGGAGTGCAGATTGAAGTCTCACTTGAAGTAGTATGGGGGATGCTGGAACCAAGTTTCTACACCCTTGAGATGTTTGAGGTGCCGATTTAGTACAACTGTGCCTACCTTCATGTAAGTCACTTCGCACACTAGCCCGACCTTCAATACCTTCACGATCTATTATAATCGCCATTTGCACAACCCTAAACAGGGGATGAGATGCTTTCATGCTGCTATGGCAACAAGGTGCAATATTTCCTTGATCTACACTGCAGATATTACTATCTTCTTATAGCTGTTAGTGAAATTTGCGTAAACAACTATTATATTTTGTATTCACTTATTCAACACATTCATACATATTTGCACATCATATAAGTACTAAAAGAGCAATGTATATCCAATATAACAGATGCATAAAACAGGGAATAAATACACATAATAGATATGAAACTTCCCTTTATTAATACTTCCAATTGTTATAGACTCAACTCGCCCTGCGCAATTAGCTGCAGGGGTCCATGCACTTAGTTGCGAACTATTAGGCCTCTGTGCACTCATATGTAGAGCCTTCTCCTACTCTATGACCCAAAATTAGACTTTAAACTTCAGATACGACTCAACTCTTAATCCTTATCATTATTATTCCATTGATCTATGATGTCTCTATCTACGTAGAGCCTCGCTCTATTTATACAATCCCATGGTCTGCGAACCATGGGTAGATCTCTACAGTCGACATTACATTACAAAATTGAGGGTGGAAAACCCCATGACTCTTTTACAAACTACATGCTCCATGCCCAAAAAATGTGGAGTCTTTACATCGAGTTTACAATTTTTGACCAAAATCTAGGCTCTAAGCCCCAAAACATCCCTTGGGCGATACCGTGCCCAACAGGACCCCAACACAAACATCGTCACTCGCCCTCAAGTCACTCTGTCTACGTAGATATATTTGCGTGAAGACCTCCCAACTCTACCTGGATTGCTACAAGATCAGCATCACACTAAGCAGCTATCTACTGCACTTCTTGGACGTGTTGTGTAGAGACTACTATAGCTGAAATGCTTCCCAAAACCTGTTCCTGTGTTCCTTGCATCTACACAAGATTTGCTTTAATAGAGGTAGTAATGACATATGCCTCATCAATCCATGGTTGTAAGTGCACCTTCAAAAATGTTTCCTTATGTCAAGCATCATCCACTTGCTCCTTGAGTACTTTCTCCTACTGTACCCTCACAAGCTTATGTGTAAGGGAAACTATCTGTGTGGTCCCTTTTACTACATCATATTTATGTTGTAGCTCATGCACCCTTTTTTATAGGTGTTACATGTTTGGGTCCTCCTGCAGAGTAGTGAGAACCTTGAACAAATCCTCAAACAACGTCGTGTAGTTTGTCATTGCACTATTAACCTCCGCTATGGCTATTGTAATCACGCTAGCACAATGTTCCTTAACTTCTGGTAGAGTTGATGGTTGCGCCTTCAATTGTAGTTCGATTATCTCAAGGTTCAGCTCGAGTTGAACCCTGGCCATCTCTTCCTTTGCCTCGCGCACCCCTGCTGTTAGTTTCTGGATGCATGCCTCCGTTGGTTCCTCTACTTGGATTGCTAGCTCTAGGACCATCTGGTAGTCTTCCTCGACCACTTGCACTAGCTGTCAATTGTGTGCCACTACCTCATCATAGTGCAAACTCAACTGCTCAATGTTGATGCATTGCTCACTCATGACCTTGAGCGCGCGACCCTCCCTCACTCGCAGTTCTCCAGTAAATTCATCCTGTAAAACATAGAGCATCTCTGCTAGAAGTGCAATCATATTTATCTCAATTCCCTTCAGCCCACTGACCATAGGCCTATCAGCCTCATTTTCTGTAACAAGTGCTCCCTCTAGTAGCACTATATTGTTGTTCGTTCTGGTGCGTAGCATTTCCTCAGCCGCAGACGTGCCTACTGTGAGGTTGGTTGACAAAGTTCCAACCTATGGAATGTGCACATACGACTCCTGTATCTGCGCTTAGAGGGTCGTCAAAACCATCTATTTTTCCTCTGCAAACTGCTAGAGGGCCTCCGCGGTGACATCCCTCACCGTCTCCCCAATGTCATGTAGATCCCCCTAAGTGAGGGTGATCAGGTCAAAAGAAGGTTTTAAAGCCTTTGACTTATTCCACAGCCCTACTTGCTCTCTTTGGCAATGTCGTTTCAATTGTTTAGATGTTGTCTGTCATTCTGCCCCACCCTGCTCGGTATCTGTTTCCTATTCGAGCGATGACAACTTGTCTCCCTTGTGCTATTCTTCTGCTACCTTCTACTGCTCTTTCGCCACCTTCGCATCATCTCGCACCTCCTAGGCCTTGGTTGTTGTTGCTTCATTCCTTCGCTTCTCTGCCAACTGTGCCATCTAGAGTTTTTCCTCATCCCTTTTCCTCTGTATGGTGGACTTCTCTATTTCCATTATGGAGCTGGCTAGAGAGTGCCACTCTAGTGGCCAACTCAAGGACGGTGAATATGAAATCGTCCATCGCGAGATAAGGGAGCTCATTCCAAGTCTTCGTGGGGTCCTTCCTCATCCTGATATACATGTGGTGTAAGTCTACCTTGAACTCCATGAAGCTATGTAGCCTATTGGCTTATTGGGCCCTGACCTAGGTTTGAAATTGTTATTAGCCAAACAAATCCTACAGCTACTAGCCCCTTCGGCAACAACCCGTGGAGCACGAATAAAGGTCTCACCTGAGGTAGCAAGGGAGGGTGTTGGAACTAGGTTTTTTCACCCTTGGGATGTCTTGATGTGGTCTGGAGGGTTTGTGAACCGTTCTATAGCTTCACGCTACTCTATTTCTGTGTAGATCTAGAATAAGGAAAATCCTTAATATTTATTATTACTGAGTTTGTTACAGATCAAATCTACTTCTTCCAACCTTTAAGAAAACATTTAATAAAAATAACCAATGTATGCACCCAGAAATGTTATAGATCTACATAAACTCACCATAAATAGATATATAAACTCGAAATTAACTAGATCCCCAATACTCCAGAATCAACACATTATTTTAGAACCAAATTATCTTTATTCAAGTCTTCCAGCAATACAACCAGATGTACCCTGCACACTCAGCTACATGGGTCTGCGCACACAGCTGCGGAATCTACCAGGCCTCTGCATACACAGCTGTAGAGCCTCTATCTACCGACCAACACCCTTAACTCGAACTTACAAACGCAATAGATACTATCTTCAAAAACCCTTATATCTATTCAAACAAGAATTGCCTTCTACCCTTATATCCTCATCTATTTATAGATTCCCATGGTCTACAAACCATGGGCAAGCCGACTTACTTCCTATTATTCTATACTATTTCTTGGGTAGACAACCCTTTGACTCGACCTATTACATTTCGCGCTTTGCATATTTCAGAGTTTTACAATATTATTATCCTAACTTATAGGCTTTATGTGCCAAATTTGTTATGCGATACCTCCGCTACCCAATCGACCCACAATACAATCATCGTGACTGATCCCAAGTCACTCATTGGTGTGGCTATATGTGCTGACTAGGCTTTGCAGTCACCTTCCTGTGAGTGATGTATTGCTCCCTCTTTGTCTCCTGCAATGCTTCTTCCAGCTCCTGCTCCATTGTCGCTACCAATTCACACAACCGATACTACTCATTCTGCTCTGCTCGATTAATGCAGAAGACCCCCTTATAGAATTTTAGCTCTAGATGGGGTGCCACATACAGGAACTCCTCGTACCAATGCAGCCATTGTTCAATTTCGTATCTTCTATACGCACTTTCTATTACAGCTTGTCTTACAATTTTGTAAGACCATTGCTACTATCCGCGAGATCCAAATATTCAAGGTGCATCGAAGACAAACTATTAACTACAATTCCTCCATTTGTCTCCATATTTACAGCCTTTCCCTTATCTTTTATGGTTCATCATCTAGCCCATGGGTGAGGCAGTGGCATCTAGACTAGTTTTGCTTCATGTCTACAAATTTCAGGCACATCCCCTACTATCGATGCTAAAATCTGTGTGGTGCCTATAGCTATCCACACTGTCCTCTTCAGAAAGCCTGACACCTCCAATGGCCATATCACAAACCTCAAGCTTACTCCTTGAGCATAGATAATGAATAGTTCCATAGTGGCTGGAAGGCACAATAGCTTACTGTTCTCATAAGTGTAGCTCGCTTGGTGGATGCCCCCCTGTGATTTATAAGTTTCCCGAAATTCAAATTCGTTGGCTCCCACCTTTTCTAGTGCCCTCATGCTAAGCCTGTGGAAAATTATTCTAGATCTGGCTCGTACCCCGTCTTTTAATTGCTTGCCGCCCACTCCCTTTTTCCATAACTCAGACATCTTGTCATGAATAGTGACAACAATGATCACCTCTCTACTTGTCAATGCAGCAATGCAGCCCTTTCCATGCAACCATGACCCTTGTGATAGATCAAGTATATGCGCACCCTGGTTGTTGTGCAGCTTCTCCCCAGATTGCTTTAACATCCTGTGCTCTCTTTCAACTGGCTGGAGTAGTGAGACTGTCCTTCGGGCAGTTAGTCAGGCAGTGGGCCCACCCATGTAGAGCTTCAGGTGACTGCCATTTACTCTTCCTTAGAAGGGGTCTCCTTGATCTTATCAAGCTAGACAACACCTCCATCTGTAACGTCTTTGACTACATAAGGTCCCAACTAGTGCATGCAGAGCTTGCTAGGGAGTTTTATGAACTTGTTGTCATATAGTAATACTAGATCATTCTCTTTGAATGTGTGCATCTTGATATGGTGATCATGGTAAGCCTTCTCTCATCTCTTTTGTACTTGCTCATGAAATCCTAGTAGAAATTGCTCCTCCTCCTGTTCCTCCAGTTGCGCAATCCTCTCTTACAAAGCCACATGGTCTGCCATGCCTGTCACCACTTCTATTCGTAAACTAGGTACAATGTACTCCATGGGCATGATGGCTTCCTTGTCGTAGACTAACTGGAAAGGTGTCTGGCCCGTCAAATTCTTGCATGTTGTTTGGTATGCCCATAGCACAGTAAGTATGCGCAAATCCCAATCATTACACTACGCATTACCTACCTTGGTCAACATTGTCTCCAAGATTTTGTTAAACACTTCAATGGTCCCATTTTATTGCGGATGGTACGACGTACTTTGTTGATGGTATATCTGAAATTCCTTAGTGAGCACACTGATAATCTCATTCAGGAAATGTGTTCCACGGTCGCTTATTAAAATTTTTGGACATCCAAATCGCGTTAACATATTCGCAAACAAGAATTTTGTGGCTATAGCAGTCGTGCAGTCTTTAACTGGTTGTGCTTCTGCCCATTGGATCAAGTATTTTGTGGCCGTGATGATATACCGTGCCCCTATCTTTCTTGGAGGTGTGATTGGCCTTACAAAATCGATCGCCCATTTCTCAAACGGTTGCAGCGTCATCTGTGGCTTGAGCGGCATTTCATCTCTCCACGATGGTTTTCCAGTCCGTTGACATATGTTGCAAGCCCAACAGTATGCTTTCGAATCTTGATGTAGAGTTTGCCACCATAGTCTGGCATGAAGAATCTTTTGTGCTATGGAGCGGCCTACATAATGTCCTCCAGCAACCTCCCCATGTGCTTCGGCCAAAATTTGTACTTGCTTGAATTCAGGTACATGTCTGTGTAATATTTCGTCATTGCCCATTTTTTAGAGGTGCCCTGCAATAACAATAAAATATATTCTGCATATAGCCAATTCTTTCATTTGCTGAATGGAATATCCCTGGGCGTGATTCCTGTGGTTAAGAAGTGGATTATATCCTCAAAATGGCCATCCGTGATGTGCACCACATATAGTTTTGCATCCAGTAGTCCTTCCTCTATGTTTGTGGGCTCTTCGCCATTCTCAATTTGGGACAAGTGATATGGGCCTTTGTTTAGAAATCTTGGATTTACGATGAATTCCAAGTCATATTCTTCAAATAATAGCAACCACCTACAAATGTGCCCCCCCAACACAGACTTGTTCACTAGGTATTTTAGTGCAGAGTGGCCAGTATTCATCTTAAAGTGTCCTCCAAGAAAATAGTAGCAGTATTTCTGGAGCTTATATACCATTGCCAATCTTTCTCACTCAGTATTGGATTAGTTCTTCTCAGCTTTTGATAATGATCGACTTGCGAACGTGATCGGGTGATCGATTCCTTCCGCTCCTTCCTGTTTGAGTACTGCTCCCAACGCGATACATGATGTGTTAACATGCACATGAAATTCGATGTCCCATTTTGGAAAGACCAATATAGGGACTGGTGCAATCTTTTCCTTAAGTGTTTCTAGACTTTCGTTACATTCTTCATTCCAGAAATAAGTAGCATCCTTTTTTAGTAATTGTTCCATTGGTGCCGTGATCTGTGCATAGCTTTTTATGAACTTCTGATAGTAACCAGTGTGTCCCAATGTGGTGTGCAGTTGTTTGACACTTTTCGGCGCTTGCAGGTTGAGTATGACAACAATATCTGATGGATCCACCATCATACCTTGCTTACAAACCACATGCCCGGGCAGGCTTCCGAAGGGGACAAGGAAAGTACACTTCTTTAGGTTAAGCACAATATGGTTCCATCAACAATTTTCTAGCATTAACTGTAATCTCACAATATGTTTCTTAACCAGCCCAAACACGGTCCAATCATCAAGATATATGTATAAGAACTTGTGTATAAACTCCTTGAATGCTGCTACCACAATGCATGAGAATATTGCCAGCCCGTTCTTTACTCCAAATGGCATCACCATATACTGAATGCAGCCCCATTTGGTAGCAAACGTTTTTTCTACTCCTATCCTCCAACGCAATCTTGATCTGGTGGTACCCCGAGAAGCCTTCTGTAAAGGAGTAAGCTTCCTTTCCTCCCACGTTTTCCAGTACCTCATATGTAAATGGCATCAGAAATGGATCGTTAACACATGCATCATTGAGCTTCCAGAGATCCATGCAGATGCAAATTTTACCTTTCTATTTTTTTCTCCTGCACCACCATGGGACTTGCCCAGACGAACTCCTCCACTGGTTCAATTATTCCTACTACGAGCATCTTGTCCAACTCTTTGCGGACCTTCGATTTATATTTTGGATTCAACAGGTAAGGCCTCTACTTAACTGGCTTCGCATCTAGCTTCAGGGTTATCTTCATCACTCCCAGGTCACCGATGATACCTTTTAACTCCGTGATTTTAGTAAGGAATAAGTCTTGATACTCTTGAAGAAATTTGATGGCCTTTTCCACCATGGCATCGTCCCAATAGTCCCCAAGCATTGCATACTTTGGCTCTTCCTTCGTTCCGATGTTTACTTGTTTCGTTTTCAATGGCACGATGATGTTTGGATCCTCAATTGCTGGTCTGCGAATCTCGTGGCTCCCCTATATTTCGAGAATATTGATGTTTCTAGGGTTGTCCTCATCATCTTCTACCTACACATTATAACATTCTAGGGCCTAGCTCAACTGTCTTGACTAGTCTTGCTGCATGATTTCTTCTGGTTCTAGTGGTATTTTGAAGATAGCAACCTTCACCAGCTGCAACACACCGTCCATAGTATCCATCCATTGATCTTCAAAGAGGAACATTAACAAAAAACCCTCGCATAAGATATCCCATTCACTTGTACCGTATCAGAGCTCTTTTTCAGTAAACTAGTTCCTTGGAATAATATCCAGGGTGTGATAAAATAAGTGTACCCACTTCGGTTGAGCTCTTCTCCATAGGCTTGGACCCATCTGGTAAGGTGCATGTGCGGGACATCATGTCCATTGTATTTCTTAGTTATCATAGTTCTAGGTTCCCAAATCTTATCTGCATCATGCACCTACAACCGTGCCAATCATCAAAAGTTCCTTCATGTGTGCCCCACCAATGCACAGGCATCATGCACCATGCCCATCACAACACATAAAACTGTTGGTGCTTTAGAAGCATGATTTCAAATTTGGTCAGGAATTCATCTACTGCTGTCAACCCATCACACATTGACAATTCATGATCCTGAGCTTTGATGCAATACATCAACTTAGTCATCATATTGCAGTTTAACGTGGTTACCCCGTTCAACTGATTATGCCACCACTCATCTTCCTCATTTGAATCTTCGGTGCAGGACTCTGCATGCCCCCATGATATTCTTCCTTCCGCAGTTGGATTGACCTAATCTTGATTTCATGTAGTAATTTTGTAGATGCAATCTAATTCATCATCACTTCCTTTGTCATGCACAGGTTCAGTGTAACGTGGTCCTTCAGCCGGGTCTAGCGGAATGACTACGTGGAGTGACTTCTTCTCAAATATCATTTTCTGCTTCTTTAAATTAATAACCCCATTCATATTGTGGCCCAGTCTATCCTTAACAATGCAGGATAAGGGATAATTTCATCCACAATTTCTATTACCTCAAAGTCCCTTGGAGTGCTCGCACCTTCTATATCTACTGTAATTCCTTGCAGTCTTCCCATGGGCAGGATCTTCTGTTGATTCACCATCCACAATTGAATAGGAGACCATTGTAGTGTTGGCTTGCCCATGCATTCCCAAGTCTATTTAGGTAGTATATTTGAATCTGAGCCCAAGTCTAGAATGATCTGATCCATATCATAGTCACCAATCTGCACCATTAATCGCATTTCCCACTGAGTCTACGATGCCTATTTCCCCAATTTTCGGACCACGCAAAGTTCCCCCAACCCTGCACACCTAGTTATCAATTCTTGTAATCCTTTAACCACCCTATTGTCACAAAGAAATTTCATGCATGTCTCTAAAATGGTAGTTAGCATTGAGGGATCCCTCTCTAGCTCAAGTTGATCCTTACTACTTGGGGTAGAGACTTCCAGAAAGCTCTTCCTAGCTTCCAGATCTATTTCCTTGCGAACCCTGGCATCGTCCTTGGTTACTTTCCTCTTATCCTCCCCTGTAGCTATGCCACTTCTGAGCACCATGTTTATGTTGTGGTCTTCCTTGCGCAATTCGACTCTCATCATGTGGACATTCTTCACCACTGTAGGTTGTGTTGCCCTCTTCTCATCTGTGCTATCAATGTGGGGCAATCTATCATTTCATGATCGAACTGCTCGCAACAAAGGCACGATATTCTGGTCGAGTTGGTACAATCCCACACGTAGAGTCCTCGTCCTCCACAGTTGTAACAAATTAGCTGTCTGCAACCCCTTCCTGGCCCCATTCCTCCCCATCCTCATCCACATCCTTGGAACCCACCACACACTATCACCATGGCTGGATCTGGACCTCGCGCTTCAGTCTACATTTTGTAGGCAAGTGACCTGTCCATTAATAATTGATAACTACGACAGTCTCGCTCCTCGTGGCCCACCAATTCGTAAAAGTTGAAAAATAGATGTTGGGGGTTATGGTTAAATTTTGGTAGTAGATGATAGTTGTCCATGTTGTGCTTTCCTCCAACCTGATAGATTGTGCACCAGAGCGAGGGTACCTCACTCGGCCCTGCTTGTGCCTCTGGTTGCAATGACATTGGTCCCCCTGCTGCCACATAGTTCGAAAAAACTAGACAATGATCCTTAGCATGACCCTGGCTTCTACAATTTATACACCACACTTCCTCTAGGACCTCTGGCCAGGGCACCTTTTCCTTTTTTAAACTTTATATCTATAAACATAGGTTTTGTTTTTGTGCGTGGATTTGTTGAACTCCCAACCCCAGATCTTGTATTGGAGTTTCATGTAGCCTCATCATTGTCTCTAATGCTTCAGCCTGGGTTGAGATCTCTTACTATGACAACACCATCCTCAGATGTGGTGTCAATGACACCAAAAACCATGTGCAGTGTTGCGCATCTGATAATGTCATGTTCGCCTCGTGAATTTTACTTTTCAATCTCTAAGTTAGATCCCATGGAGTTTCACCACGCATCATCGCGATCTCCTTAAATCTTATGATTGACTACATTTCTGGTTTTGGTTGGCTAAATTCCTTTTTCAATTCAGTCTGAATCTCTGTTGTTCTCGTGTTCAGGTGATCACTTGAGTACTTTATATACCACCTCAGTGCGCGGTCTTGTAGTGCACTAACTAGGGTAGCCTTTTTGATGTTGTCGTCCGTAACTTTGTGCGCTTCCCATACTTCCCTTACCACGAACCAAAATTGTTCTAGATCTTCACTTCTTGTTCCTTTGAATACCGACAACTGGATCACGCTCATCATGTTTTAACTTCTGGTTTCAAATCGGTGTACTAGGACCTTCTATGAACTCGTACCACTCCTGATTCAATCACTCCTAAAACTCTTTCTCTGTAGGATTCCAGCATCCCAACATCGCAAATCCCTTAGGTAGATCCCGGTCCGAGCAATCGAACCATTTATTGTCTTATTGAGCCCTGACCCAGGTTTAGAAGAGTTATTAGCCAAGCAAATCCTGTAGCTACCGAACCTTTCAGCAACAGCCCATGGAGCGTGGACTAAGGTCTCACCTGAGGTAGTAAGGGAGGGTGCTGGAACCAGGTTTCCGTACCCTTGGGATGTCTTGATGTAGTATGGAGGGTCTGTGAACCGCTCTATAGCTTCATGGTACTCTGCTTCCGCACAGATCCGGAACAAGGCCATTCCTTAATATTTATTATTACTAAGTCTGTTACAGATCAGATATACTTCTTCCAGTCATTAAGTGAACATCTAATAAAAATGACTAGTGCGCGCACCCAGAAATGTTATAGATTTGCATAAAATCAGACCATAAACAAATATATAAACTTGAAATTAACCAGATCCCCAGTATTTCGGAATCAAAATAGTATTTCAGAAACAACTTATCTTTATTTAACTCTGTCACCAATACAACTAGATCTACCCTGCGCAATTAGCTGCAGGTGTCCGTGCAAACAGCTGCGGACTCTACCAAGCCTCTGCGCACATAGCCGTAGAGCCTCTATCTACCCACCAACACCCTTAACTCAAACTTACAGATGAAATAGATACTGTCTTCAAAAACCCATAGCTCTTAGATCTATACAAACAAGAACTACCTTCTACCCTTAGAGCCTTGCTCTATTTATACATTCCCATGGTCCATAGACCATGGGTAGGCCGACTTACTTCCTATTATTCTATACTATTTCTTGGGCAAACAACCCTTTGAATCGACCTATTACATTTTACGCTCCACATATTTCGGAGTTTTACAATATTATTATCCTAACTTATAAGCTTTAAGCCCCAAAACTATTTTGCGGGTCCTCCGCTACCCAACACAACCTGTTTTAGACCATGGTAGATAACTGCGACTTGCAATTAATCCCTATTCTAATTTTCATCTCCATGAACACCCAGAATATCTTATTGTCCATGATTCTCTTCAGATCTCGAGTTACCCACAGTGAAGCGTACTTCATTGCCTCTGGAAGGTCTTTCGCCATCGTTGGGAACTAGCTATCCTCAGGCAATTCCAATGCCACCAACACTATGGAGAACAACAACCATGCATAATGAAAAGTCTTCCCCTACTCCTGTGCCTCGTGGAATTTCTCAATGAACTCTCTGCACAAGCAGTCTACCCCGTTAAACTGGACCCCTTCTGTGCATTGCATGGTAAGTGAAAGCACCAGCGCGGGCACCTCATCCACATAGCACTTCTGCATAATCTTTCTAGCCAATATCTTCATCGTGACTTTGACTATAGTTTTGTTGATGCTAGAAATCGCATATCCTCTCTTTTTCTTCTCTATCTTGAACTTCTTCTTCATGGCCTCCGCGATGGCCAAATCATCGCTCTTACCCTTCGATATGTTTGTTGGGTTCTCCCCTTTGTAAGGGAGGTAGGTAATTCTATGAATTAAGTGGTCTGTGATGGGGACTAGGCATCATGCACTAGGCAGAGCAACTACTTGATGAAAAAAATAGTCACTCAGATGTGATGGTATTGTGACACCTAGAGCAGGTTTAATAGTCCTGCCTTTTCTACACCTCTCAGCCTCTTATGTGGCTCCAACTCTATGACTCTCGTCAGCGCATCTTTCTTCTGGCGCATGAGCTACATGGTCACTAAATGTGGAAACTTCTCATGGTCTGCGAGATCCCAATCTTCAAATTTTAGTATAAGCACTCACCCAAGTGTGCTCCTTCAAAAATAATGTTGTCGGGGAGCAGCGCAGTCTATAGAGAGCTTTTGCTCTCGTCGAGATGTTTGGGCACCGTTGCTTTTCCCTTCTATAGAGGAACATATGCAAGCAGTCTAGTTAGAGCATCTACACCTTGGGCTTCTACCTCCATCTCTACATCCTCCTCCTCCTCTGCTAGGATTTATTCAAATTCTTCCTCCTCATCAGCTTCCCAATTGATTGCCTTTCCCTTTTCTTCCACGGTAAGCCTAGTCCTTAATGGATTCCTAGGGGACACGAGCACTGGTATAATAGCCTGCTTGTCTTTCTTGGGTCTCAGTGTGCGTGGTGATTTAGGGATTTCTACCACTATCTCGACACTTTCTGGGGCTTCTCCTACTATCATGGCTTCCTCAGGCACAGCCATAATGTTATTCCACAATTCTCGCAATGGTTTGGGTAAGTTCTCAAACAACAAATTGGCCTTCAAAAGATTGAACAAGTATGGGTTCATGAATTTCTGGGCACAAAACAGCGCAATTTTCAAATTTCCAAGTGTCACTTTCTAGACTCCCCTTTGCAATTTATAACACCTTTTGAATTTGAACTTGACCGTTCCTACCACATTCGGTCCATTAATGCTGACTTGGCAACATATTTTCAAGAATCTAGCCAATAAAGTTTGCCTTAAATGCCTTTTTCCCGCTCCTATGATGCAGGAATGTGTTCCCTCTGCAGACAGAGGCAATCCCTTTAGCCCTAGACTCGGTCTAGTCACATACAAGGATAGATCAACAATAGCTTTCCTTAAAAAGTTAAAGTTGGAGGCCTACCTCAACCGGTGGTCAATGGAGTTCCATTGCACTGCTCCAGCTTCCGCTTCCTTCTCGTCAATGAGTAATCAACCTGAAACAAAGCAAAGGAAATACAACAAAGCACGTAACCAGAAACAACAATGAACTATTTACTCACAAGGTCAAGAAGTCATGAGCTATCAAGTACATTTCATACGAGACATAGGAAAACATCATTGATTGCATTAACAATGGAATAAGACTTAGCTTACAACCAAAGTCTTGACATCACAAGCCTTCTCAAAAGGGATCCAGCCAGCATGTTCTTCAATCATTCACTCTTTGAAGATGGATTTCTGAACATACAAGAGCTCTCTCACTCATACGTTTTACACAAGATTAAGGGCACTTCACAAGCTTCCACAAGTTATCAACAATCCCACACTTGTCATGCTCACACCAGCTATCTAGAAAACTCACAAACACTAACAACACTGCTCAATTAGCCAACTATCAGAAAACTAGCAATGCATAGCAATGGTGAGAGTTTAAATAGGAGAAGGAGTCTCCATGAAAGGTGGAAGAGTGAGCTTATCCCAAAGGAAGGTAGCACAATTGACAGAATTGCCACACCAGGGAGGGAAGGGTGACATAAAAAATGCCAACAACCAGGTCTGGAGTCATCTAGAAGGCCGACTGTTGGAACAAACTCGCCCAATCTAGATCATCATGGGCACATAACTAGGGTTTAGTGCTGACATCGATAGTGATCAGTACAACTAGTTAGATCATCACTGAAGGAAACACATAGCCCCGTGCTGGTGCTTATAATCAGGCCATCGTGGGAATCAGGTGTACTTACGCACTGGCAACTCGAATGGACTGTTGATGAGCACTTTTCAGCGTGTTTATAAAGCCCATAGCCGTGATGAGGCAGATAACTTAGGAAAAGTGGATCAATGGGTAGCATAGGAGAGCATTTGTCTGTCATAAGCATGTTTGACTTGGACACATGACACAGTGAGAAGATCGGGAGTGAAAGTGGTGATAAATTACTGTGTAACTGATGCCTCCTAAAGTATGAAGCCCGAGAGAGTGGGAGGGGTGAAATGCTTTACGAAACTGATTGAGCTAGAACACCATCTGGAAGAACCTGTACACAAGTCGAACTCATATCTCTGAGGTACATGTAGTCTAGGCATGGGTGCAACCATCCAAAAGACATACGAAATAGGTCTGTGGTATGGACACAACCACCTAGCTAATGAGACCATGATAATGATAAAGGTATGGTAATAGCCATCCATCAAGACTCAGGTATGGTCGCAGCCATCCATCAATGAGTCATGTAACCAGAAACCAATCCATGCAGCCCGAACATATGTAATCTGAGTTCAGGGTCATGAACCCATCTAATCACAGTACAAATTCTAACATGTGAGTTGATGTGCTGAGGTCGAGCATGATAGAAAGTCGCTTGATTACCAGTCAATGATGGAAACCATTAACAAGCGCAAGAGAAACCACCTATAATGCCAATGGTTCTCAAGGTACTAGATAGCACAATCCACAGAGTGTGAAAAAGGAGCTGAAGTCGAACACTTTTGGAATCACCCAATCGATGACCAATAATGAAAGTCAACCATCAAGTGCGAAGAACTTGCCATTAAGGCATGCAATCTCTAAGGTACCAAAGGGGATCTCTAAATCAATCTCTTAGATGATGAGATGATGTCGATAGGAGACGACCTGTTGCAGGAGGGCCACAATGTTTCCCCCATCAACGACATGAGACAAAGAACAAGTATTGGATGGTGAAATAGAGTATCAAAGGAAAAGGCAAGGATGTAAACTGCAGAAGGATTATACTCTTGAACATGTCGGCGACACGACTCCAGAGGGTGGTGACATTTAGGTACCAAAGGATCAGAGGCTTGATGGAGACAGCACGAATCAGATGGAATGAAGCTAAATGAAAACCCAACCTGTGGAAGGCGAAATGACGATGTATGGATATCCCAACCCGACAAGAAGCAAAAGTGTCGATGTTCAAGAGTGACTTGCTGCCATAGACAATTAATGTTAAACCTGTTGTTGAATCCAACCTAGCAATAGTTTAACAAGCCCTAGGGAGGAGAAGCTCGTGTCTCGTTATGGTGACGAGTCCAATATCATCAGGGTTTAACGAATTAGACATAGGCAAAACTCAGAGTCTTTTTCATGTTTAGGGTGTTTGAAAAAGAAACAGAAAAGAAAACCCCAGGGGGGTACCTTTTCATAGATTTGTGTCTCTCAAACCCAAAAAAGTATAAAACGATACTTGAAAGAACTGCCTGACCATTACGATCGAGGAGTACTTTTCACGATTAGTGATTTCGACCTGAAAAAAGTAGAAAAGCAACCGAAATCACGTCGTTTCGTAACCAATGACAAGCATGAAACAACAAAGGCCCGACAATCTTTTCGTTTTTAGACGGTCGGAAAAGAGCTTAAAGGTGACCGCCTCTTATCTACTTTTAATGAGTCAAGAGGAACAACTCGGCTATCTTTTCATTTTTCAAGTAGGAAAAGAGCTTAAAGATGACTTCATGGATCAAGTGTACACGAAAATCCACTACCTATAGCTCTGCACAAAACACGTCACACGTAAACCCATTCGATATAAAATGAACAATATACATAAAAACATAGTTGAAAAACCAAATTTTAACTTAACCATGTGACAAAAAATGAGAAAAAACCCACATTTATAAAATATAAATTTTTTAATCTCCAAAAATTACTATAAAAAAGGGTTATTCCATCCATTTTTACCATTGTTATTGTTCATTCCACTATGGAGCATTTTGGAGCACCAAAGTTGGCGAGCTAATTTCGACCCCATTCATCCATTGTTCACCCCAAAACTCCGTCTAGGTAGATAGACTTCATCCTGCGCTTCAATTCAACTGCTTTTTCATCCATTTAGATCGTTAAATGTGTTAGTTTAGGTGTATTTTTTGGACCGGGCTCCGCCGCTCAGTCATCGCGGGTATACCCCTCGAGTCCACGATGACCGAAAAATTCACACATAACGTGCTCCAATCATCATGGAAAAGTGATGTGCTTCCATGATGACCACGAAAAAATAGAACTAGCGACCTCACGTCATCGCGGTTGTTTTAAAAATAGATGTGATGACGACACGAAATTATATTTTTATGCAAATTACGTGTTGAATTTTGCAAAAAAAGTGCTAATTCATTTTTTTTTTGTTATGCAGGTTGTAATCGCGTTTGTTTGGCAAGAACAAATGCATGATGCCAATGGTATTCAAGATTTCGCTGATGTGGGGTGCCGAAATGCATTACGAGCATGCGGATTGCTCAAATTCTTCCTCACTCCGCACCTTCGGTCACAACCTGATTTACTGGAGCTACTGATCCGGACCTGGAATCCCACAGATGGGAAATTCATCATCCGAGGTCGGGATATCGAGTTTGATGCTACAAACATATATTTTTTGACTAAGTTGTTCTGTCGAGGCGAGAGGCCCATTCTAGAGGGGCAGTGACCCAGGGGTAATTCTCTGGAGATGTTGATGGCTCAAGTGTGCCCAGGGGCATGCAAAACGAAAAGCGGGAACGTGGAAATCCCGACAGTGGAGGACGTAGTCGTTCGTGCTATGTTATTCATGGTAACCTGGGTAGCGGGCTCCCAAGCCCAACACTTGGCTTCAAATACCCATCTTTTGCTAGCTCTCGAATGTCTCAATCCAACCATGTTTAACTGGGCAGACACAGTGACGGCGAATATGAAGAGGAAACTTACCAACTGCTGACTAGGAGAGATGAAGCAGTTTGGTTATGGGTCAATATTAGTCCTGCTCATGCTGGAGTGGGTGCTGGCATTGCAGTTACAGGACATGGATTTGGATTTGCCCAGACCAAGTGAGACTAGGGCTACACGATGGGCACACGTCATGCCACGAGGAGGTGGTGAACGACCAGTGTTGTGGGGGACATTGTTTCGAGAGTGGTTGGAGCACCAAGTGATCTTCTTCAAGGATTGGCCATACACTGGCATGGACTTTCGTAGAGATCCTAACATGCAGTTGCCCGCTGGAGAGCAGTGGGATGATGGTGGTAAGACACTTGGTCACATTATTTTTGCATTTTATTTTTTATGATGTTTTTAGATTTTTTCATGTATATGTCCCAATAATAAATGCTACGGAATTGCAGATGTGGGACCAGTGAGACCCGTTGGGTTGGCTCTAGAGGCATGGATGGATGCAGAGGGCATCGAAGCATTGGCCTTGGCTACCTCGGAGGATGACAAGGTGGAGACAGTGGCCCAAAACCTTGAGGGTCTGATGGCGTGGATCCCTGATTACATGGGGGTCGAGGAGGTCCCCATAGCGTTGCAGATCCACAAAGTAGGAGTGAAACCCAAGGTACACCGCTTGTTGAGGTGGGTGGCATGAGTGACAGTGTGCTATAGGGAGCATAACCCGCCGCAATAGATGCCTAGGTTTATTTCTTGTTGATAATCTTTTGAGAGACATGTGTCTTGGATGTATGCAGAACACATACTCTATTTGGACACATACACTTATTTTTTGAGTGCCTCGGTGTGCCACACGTGATATATTATATATATAATATATATATATAATATGTCTATATATACGCATATTCCTGTGGTACTTTTTTGTGTTTTACATGCTTCTCATATTTTGTTTTGTTTACATCTTATGTAAATGTCTGTCTAATACACGGTTTGCTAATGCATCAGTTAACGTGTTTAACCTTCATGGAATGTGTTGATATGTGATGAAATCAAAATTCCTTTCTAACAATTTAATACATAAATACAACCTTAAAATCCGATGGTCTCTAACGGAATATCGCCCATTGAGCTGGTGGACGACAAGCTGAGAATCCAGGTTCACAACCAATGTAAAAATACCGAGATTAATCGCCTCGGTCAGTAACTCAATAACAACACTATACTCAGTGACATTGTTCATGGTACAACCTAGACAAACACCTTGAAGGTCTACTAGTTCACCATGAGGATCGTAGATCACCCATGCCGCAGAAGACAGGTTGCGGGTACTGCGGCAGGCATCATCAGCGAAACCAATGTAAGGTGCATCAGACATCTGCACAAGAAGCAAAAAGACACAATAAGCAGAAATCATGCCGCACACCAAGCAAAAACATGAAAACGCACACACACACAACACACCTGCTAAACACACATATGTAGAAATCAGAGTGTATGGAATTCACGGATAATATTTGTTCAAGTGAAGCCCATTTCAGGGCTTATCCCGCTGCATCGCTATGTGACCATCTAAGATAGTGTAGGCATCATCTCGGACCATTTTGTAAAATAATCAACGACACTAATGATATACCCATGCCCGTCAGCCGAGCGAGGCTTACAGGCCATAGTAACAACAGGGTACAATGGGGAACAAGAAGCAAAGCACTCAAGATAAGGAAGCACTTCCCGATGGGTAGGGAGAAACAAGGAACGATGGTGGTGATTGGACCAAGGGGGTTCCTCGAGAGACATGGTCTCGATAATGGCTTCATCAGAAGGAAATATTTCCTTTAAAGGGTCTCAAGAAGTGTGGTCTCCAAGCCAAGGGGAATGAGAGTATGAGTCGAGAGCTCTGCTCGAAGGAGCAGATTCAGGAGGGGGAGCCGATGCAGAAACAATCTTGACGTAGTTGAGCTCGGTAGGACTCAACGGCATCTCATTGCCCAAAGATTCTATCTGATCAGTGGGGGGAAGAACCCATGGATCAGAGTGAACGAAAATCATGTTAATAGGAGCGACATTCGGAGGTGGGAGTGAAAAAACACACATAAGGGTAGGATATTTAAAAATTCTAGCTCCCACACTTTCCCATGGAATGGAGGTATGCTCCACAAAAGACACATTGCCTTCGGAAGAGGAGGTGAAGAAAGACAGCTAGTCTACTCTAACAATCTTCCCCTGATGAGGGAAATGAATGACACGAAACAGAGATGAAGCCACAACTCGCATGACATATGTCTAGCTTCAGCCCAAAAGGAGGTTGTAAGTTAGATTGGCATCAACGACTTCAATTTCCACTTCGACCATCTTCCCTTCCAAAGTAATAGGCAAACGTTGGAGTATACCATAAGGGTGAGAGTCTTTGCCATCAAAGGATTCCAAGGTTGTAGGAGACTGGCTTAGAGTCGGAGAACCAATAACCTTCCAACAAGTAACAGACATTATGCAAGTTGAAGCACCTTCATCAATGACAGTGCGATGAATCGTTTTAGAGTTGATGATGACCTGGAAAAGGAAGGAAATTTGGTGAGGTAGTCTCGGTATATGGCTGTCGAGGTCAAAAGAAATCAAATTCGAGTCGGGCACGTCGATGCCACCGATAGCCGATAGCAAGGACTTCCTCTGGGAGGGGCAGCTCTGGAGAACTTCTAGAGTAGACATAGCTGACGGAGCCTAGGCTAAGTTCTCAATGATGCTATAATGCTGAGCAGCACGAGCATTAGGGTTGTAAGAAGATTTCTGGAGTACACCTTTAGGAGGGGGTCGGACGGGCGTCTCAGTGCTGGGTCTCTCAATATGCATCGGACCAGAACAGGACAGAGGAGCGCTAGAGGGAACCTCAGGCTTTTTCCCGGAAGGTGAAAAATATTCTTTTGCTCGAGTACTAATGTGAACGGGGATCGTCCCAGCCATAAACACTTGAGAACCAAAGGGAAAAGAGGATTGGGATGGATCAGCCACCATTTTCATTTGCTGCAAGGGAAAAGGTTCTTTTAGCACCACAGGAGTCCCAGGAGCACCTTTCAACAAACGACTAACTTCAAACCACCTCGGGCAGTCTTTGGTATAATGATCCTCACCACAGATAAGGCAAGGATACTTGGGCTTGCATTTGGTTCCTCCTTCAAGTCTCGTCATGGTGATGAGTCCAATGTCGTCAAGGTTTAATGAGTCCAACATAGGCAAAACTCAGAGTCCTTTTCATGTTTAGGGAGTTTGAAAAAGACACGAAAAAGAAAACTCCAGGGGGGTACCTTTTCATAGATTTGCATCTCTCAAGCCCGAAAAAGTATAAAACAATAGTTGAAAGAACTGCCTGACCATTACGATCGAGGAGTACTTTTCATGATTAGTGATTTCGACTTGAAAAAATAGAAAAGCAACCGAAATCATGTCATTTTGTAACCAATAATAGGCTTGAAACAACAAAGGCTCAACAATCTTTTCATTTTTAGACGGTCGGAAAAGAGCTTAAAGGCGACTGCCTCTTATCTACTTTTAACGAGTCAAGAGGAACAACTCGGCTATCTTTTCATTTTTCAAGTCAGAAAAGAGCTTAAAGACGACTTCATGGATCAAGTGTACACGAAAATCCACTACCAACAGCTCTGCACAAAACACGTCACACGTAAACCCATTCGATATAAAATGAACAATATACGTAAAAACATAGTTGAAAAACCAAACTTTAACTTTACCATGTGATAAAAAATGAGAAAAAACCCACATATATAAAATATAATTTTTTTAATCTCTAAAAATTACTATAAAAAAGGGTTAATCCATCCATTTTTACGATTGTTATTGTTCATTCCACTATGGAGCATTTTGGAGCACCAAAGTTGGCGAGCTAATTTCAACCCCATTCATCCATTGTTCACCTCGAAACTCTGTCCAGGTAAATAGACTTCATCCTGCGCTTCAATTCAATACCTTTTTCATGCATTTTGACCATTAAATGTGTTAGTTTAGGTGGATTTTTGGAACGGGCTCCGCCGCTCAGTCATCATGGGTATACCCCTCGGGTTCGCGATGACCGAAAAAATTCACACATAACGCACTCCGATCATTGTGGAAAAGTGATGTGCTTCCATGATGACCACGAAAAAATAGAACTAGAGACCTCATGTCATCACGTATGTTTTAAAAATAGAGTGATGACGACGCGAAATTATATTTTTATGCAAATTACGTGTTGAATTTTGCAAAAAAAGTGCTAATTTGTTTTTTTTTTGTCATGCAGGCTGTAATGGCACTTGTCTAGCAAGAAAAAATGCATGATGACAATGATATTCAAGCTTTCGCCGATGTGGGATGCCAAAATGCATTACGAGCATGCGGATTGCTCAAATTCTTCCTCACTCCGCACCTTCGGTCACAACCTGATTTACTGGAGCTACTTATCCGGGCCTAGAATCCCACAGATGGGAAATTCATCATCCGAGGTTGGGATATTGAGTTTGATGCTACAGACATATATTTTTTGACTGGGTTGTCCTGTCATGGCGAGAGGCCCATTCTAGAGGGGCAGCGACCCGGGGGTAATTCTCTGGAGATGTTGATGGCTCAAGTGTGCCTAGGGGCACGCAAAATGAAAAGTGGGAAGGTGGCAATCCCGACAGTGGAGGACATAGTCCCTCGTGCTATGTTATTCATGGTAACATGGGTAGTGGGATTCCAAGAAAAACACTTGGCTTCGAATACCCATCTCCAGCTGGCTCTTGAATGTCTCAATCCAACCATGTTTAACTGGGCAGACATAGTGACGACAAATGTGAAGAGGCAACTTACGAACTGCCAACAAGGAGAGACGAAGCAATTTGGTTATGGGTCTTTCTTAGTCTTGCTCATGCTGGAGCGGGTTCTGGTGTTGTAGTTACAGGACATGGATTTGGATTTGCCCAGACCACGTGAGACAAGGACTACACGGTGGGCACACATCATGCCACGAGGAGGTGGTGAATGACCATTGTTGTGGGGGACATTGTTTTGAGAGTGGCTGGAGCACCAAGTGATCTTCATCGAGGATTGGCCATACGTTGGCATGGACTTCCGCAGAGATCCTGACATATAGCTAATCGCTGGAGAGTAGTGGGATGATGGTCATAAGACACTTGGTCACATTATTTTTGCATTTTATTTTTTATGATGTTTTTAGATTTTTTCATGTATATGTCCTAATAAAAACTGCTACGGAATTGCAGATGTGGGACTAGTGAGACCCATTAGGTTGTCTCCAGAGGCACGGAGGGATGCACAGGGCATCAAAGCATTAGACTTGGCTACCCCAGAGGATGACGAGGTGGAGATAGTGGCCTGAAAGCTTGAGGGTCTGATGGCATGGATCCCTAATTACATGGGGGTCGAGAAGGTCCCCGTAGCATTGCAGATCCACACAGTAGGAGTGAAACCCAAGGTGCACCGCCTGTTGAGGTGGGTGGCATGAGCAGCGATGTGCTATAGGAAGCATAACCCAATGCAGTAGACGCCTAGGTTTATTTCTTGCTGATGATTTTTTGAGAGACATGTGTCTTGGATGTATGGAGAACACATACTCTATTTGGATACATACACTTATTTTTTGAGCGCCTCGGTGTGCCACATGTGATATATATGTATATATATATATATATATACATATATATATATATATATATATATATAATAGATATATATATAATATATATATATATATATATATATATATATATATATATATATATTATATATATACATAATTCCTATGGTACTTTTTTGTGTTTTACATGCTTTTCATATTCTGTTTTGATTACATGTTACGTAAATGTTTATCTAATACAGGGTTTGCCAATGCATCAATTAACGTGTTTATCCTTGGTGGAATGTGTTGATATGTGATGAAATCAAAATTCCTTTCTAACAATTTAATACATAAATACAACCTTAAAATACGATGGTCTCTGACAGAATATCGCCCATTGAGCTGGTGGACGACAAGCTGAGAATCCAGGTTCAAAACCAATGTACAAATACCGAGATTGGTTGCCTCGGGGGGTAACTCAATAACAACACTATACTCAATGAAATTGTTCTTGGTACAACCTAGACAAACACATTGAAGGTCTACTAGTTCACCATGAGGATTGTAGATCACCCATGCCGCAGAAGACAGGTTGCGGGTACTGCGGCAGGCATCATCAGCGAAACCAATGTAAGGTGCATCAGACATCTACACAAGAAGCAAAAAGACACAATAAGCGGCAATCATGCCGGGACACCAAGCCAAAACATGAAAATGTACACACACACAACACACCTACTAAACACATGTATGTACAAATCAGATTGTATGGAATTCACGCATAATATTTTTTCAAGTGAAGCCCATTTCCGGGCTTATCACGTTGCACCGCTGTGTGACCATCTCAGATAGTGTAGCCATCATCTCAAACCATTTTGTAAAATGATCAATGACACTGATGATATACCCATGCCCCTCGGCTGAGCGAGGCTTACAGGCCATAGTAACAACAGGGTGCAATGGGGAACAAGAAGCAAAGTGCTCAAGATAAGGAAGCACTTACCGGTGGGTAGGGAGAAATGAGGAACGACGGTGGTGATCGGACCAAGGGGGTTCCTTGAGAGACATGGTCTCAATAATGGCTTCATTAGAAGGAAATATTTCCTTTAAAGGAACTGAAGAAGTGTGGTCTCCAATCCAAGGGGAATGAGAGTACAAGTCGAGAGCTCTGCTCGAAGGAGCAGATTTAGGAGGGTGAGTCGATGCAGAAACAATCTTGACGTAGTTGAGCTCGGCAAGACTCAACGACATCTCATTGCCCCAGGATTCTATCTGATCAGTGGGGGGATGAACCCACAGATCAGAGCGAACGGAAATCATGTTAATAGGAGTGACGTTCGGAGGTGGGAGTGAAAAAACACACATAAGGGTAGGATCTTTAAAGAGTCCAGCTCCCACACTTTCCCATGGAATGGAGGTATGCTCCACAAAAGGCCCATTGCCTTCAGAATAGGAGGCAAAGAAAGACAGCTAGTCTACTCTGACGATCTTCCCCTAATGAGGGAAACAAATGACATGAAATAGAGATGAAGCCACAGCTCGCATGGCATATGTCCAGCTTCAACCCAAAAGGAGGGTGTAAGTTAGATTGGAATCAACGACTTCAATTTCCACTTCGACCATCTTCCCTTCCAAAGTAATAGGCAAATGTTGTAGGATACCATAAGGGCGAGACTCTCTCCCATCGAAGGCTTCCAAGGTTGTAGGAGACTGGCTTAGAGTCGGAGAACCAATAGCCTTACAACAAGCAACAAACATTATGCAAGTTGAAGCACCTTCTTCAATGACGGTACGATGAATAATTTTAGAGTTGATGATGACCTGGATAAGGAAGGAAATTTGGTGAGGTAGTCTCGGTATATGGCTATCTAGGTCAAAAGAAATCAAATCTGAGTCAGCTGGGTCGATGCCACCGATAGCCGATAGCAAGGACTTCCTCTAGGAGGCGTAGCTCTAGAGAACTTCTGGAGTGGACATAGCTGACAGAGCCTGGGCTAAGTCCTCAATGATGCCATAATGTTGAGTAGCATGAGCGTTAGGTTTGTAAGAAGATTTTCGAAGTACACCTTTAGGAGGGGGTTGGATGGGCATCTCAGTGCTGGGTCTCTCAATATGCAGCGAACCATAACTAGACAGAGGAGCGCTAGAGGGAACCTCAGGCTCTTTCCCGAAAGGTGACGGTTATTCTTTTGCTCGAGTACTAATGTGAATGGGGATCGTCCCAGCCATAAAAACTTGAGAACCAAAGGGAGAAGAGGATTGGGATGGACCAGCCACCATTTACATTTGCTGCAAGGGAAAAGGTTCTTTTAGCACCGCAGGAGTCCTAGGAGAACCTTTCAACAAACGACTAACTTCAGACCACCTCGAGTAGTCTTTGGTATAGTGATCCTCGTCACAGATAAGGCAAGGATACTTAGGCTTGCATTTGGTTCCCTCCTTAGGTGGAGGTTCAGCGGAATTCTGCTTTGGTTGATCAGCTTTATTCTTTCCTTTTCCCTTCTTTTTTCCTCTCAAGGCTTTGTCTGCCATGGTGGACTGGATGGTGTTAACCTCGAAAGTATTACCCAAATTGGTTATAGCCTGAGAAGTATTTTCATTCAAAGCATTTGACTTTTGCTTCCCAGGGTTCGCAGAAGATTTCTTAGAGGGGAAATTGATAGAACGAATGATACCATCAATAGATGGTGTTGGAGGAGCTTTGGAATTTCCAGGCCTTGGGGCATCAGGCAAATAATCATATAGTGTGCAAGACTGGGAATAAACCAAGTCAAGGTATTTAGCATGCACAATAGCCTGCTCTTCAGTTACACATGCACCGATAGCAATGTCCCGTGCTATTGGACAAATGAATGAGGTCGTGAACCAGTCGGTCAGGAGCTGATCGGGAATCCAAAACTTAATCAAATGGCGATGCCGTCTCCATTCATGGATATGATCGGAGATGTGCGTAGCCATTGTTTGTTTAAGTGAGGTCAAGAGATGTGTTCCCATTTCATATCGAATCGATAACTGAAAATGAGTTAAAAATTCCATAGCCAACGAGTTAAAATCCTTAAAAGATCCGCAAGCTAACTCAATATACCATTTAACAACAGAGCCAATGAGGGTCCTTTGAAAAAGGCAGAGCCGGATTGAATCATCAAGCCACGAATTTGACGAACACCATAGATGATAAGTTATAACGTGGGCTTGGGGGTCTTCTCCAACTTTACCATCGAATTTGGGACAATCACCGATAATCTTAGTTGGAACCAGTGGCCAATACGGATTATGAGGGATAGGATCATTTGTCAGTTTGGGCACATCTGGTAACTCCAACATTGCTAAAACGGGCAATTAAGGGTTAAAGGACATCTGAGGCCGTGGTAGGAGGTAGCACCAGAGTTCCAACCAGTTGCTTGTTGCCCCCACTAAGTTTGTCCAGACGGGTTTTGCCCAGAAGGGTTTCACCCGTAGGGATTTTGTCCATAGGGGTTATAGCTATAACTGGATGGCTGACCATAGATTTTCCCCCCAAATTTCCATTGAATACTAACTTGGCCTGTAGGAGCAACATACGATTGTTGGTAATTCTGATAAGGACACACCTGCAGTTGTTGATAATTTTCATACGAGGCAAATTGAGTTTTCCCTTGGGATTGCTGGAAACCATAAGGCGGCTGGGCTCGAAACTGAGCCTGGGAGCCAGGATGTGTTTGATAAGCAGGTTGAGATTGAGATCCAACCTACATTTGAAGACCAGATTGGGTCCGGAGTCCGGACTGGGGCTGAAAACCAGGTGGAGTTTGAGAAACAACAATCATTTGAGTGCCCGGTTGAGCAGGCCTAGAAAGATGTCCTTGAGAGAATTGAGGCTGAGCCACCTAGCCAGAAGGTTGACCTAGCTGAGATTGAGATTGACTCATTTGCCCAGAAGGTTGAGCTTGCTGGGTATTGGGTTGTCCTTGCACAACTAAGGGCTGTCCTGATGGACCGGATGGCTGAGCCGACTGGACAGTTGGTTGACCTGATTGGATTTGAGGCTAGCCAACTTGTCGAGATGGTTGAGCAGACTGGACAGTGCGTTGGCCTTGCTATACTTAAGTTTGATCAACCTGCCCAGAAGGGTAGCCTTGCTGGACACCAGGTTGACCTTGTTGCATGTCAGGTTGTCGTGGATTACCAGAGGGTTGCCCAAGATAAGTAAAATATGAACCACTAGAAGCCCTAGGTTGTCACTGGAAGGGTTGTCCTTGTGGGTTTCTAGGTTGCCCTGGAAAAGGTTGTCCATAATACTGCTGCCCATAGGAGGGCTGCGTGTAAGACGACTGACCTTGATAAGGTGGTCCTTGAAAGTTTGTAGGGGGTATTTGGCCACCACCATAACCGGTGGTACACCAAGCAACTGATAATGGGACCATGACCTCAACTGCAGGCTGAGATGGCAAAGGTCAAGGGTGATAAAGGTGAGCTCTTTGAGAATCGTAATAATGAAATGGACCTTGCATGCATGAATATTGAAGAGCATGCAAATATTGATCATATGACCCCCTTGCTGGAATGGAACCAGAAGAAGGTCAGGAATTAAGTGTAGGATCAACAACTCTGGATGTAGATACTGATGGGCCACTATTCGCCGATCCGGGGGAAGGTCCAGCAATAGTGGTCACAACTGAGGATGCAGTGACGCCACCAATAACAGGGGTTGAAGAAGCCACACAGAAAGTTGGAATAGTTGGGACTAAGGTGACAGACACATTTTGAATTTGAGGAATAAAAGACTCCGAAGTCAGAGTGATGGTATGAGAGCACATAGAACTCATAAGGGAGGTCTTAGAACCCATAACATCCCTCAAAGCCCTATAGCGTAAGGGAAGCATGACACTGAGAGGGGTGGCACTGAAGGGGAGAGTTTATGATGGGATAGGAATTTCATTGCTCATCACAATGGATCCTTCACTCGTGATGGGGGATGTGTCATCCATGTCAGAAGAAGACATTGGGACTGAAACACTAGGAGGAGTATCAGGAATATCTTCTTCGGGAGGCTCCCAAATGGGGTTCCAATGGATATCGTAAGACTTGTCTTCTAGAGCATGAGAGTTAATCGGTTGGATACTCAGAATAACAGGGAGAGTATCACTACCAACCGGTATCTCAGGAGCAACAGAAGAGGGAGACCCTTGGTCACTTGGAATGGGAGACGGGATCGGTGATTCCACCAGGATGATTCGATTCAAAAACCCTAGGAAAACTAACGAGAAATAACCCTACTCAAGCTAACACAAAAAATATCTAACAGGGTAAATGTGAACATGGCCGAATAAATTTTAAAACAAAAGAACACAACTTGACCTTTTCATCTTTAAAGAGTCGAGAAAAGGACCAAACGATGACTCTAGTCACCTTCGAATGTTTAATGAGCCTGAAGTGACAAGTGCTTAGATGAACCTTTTCTTTTAGGGAGTCCAAAGAGGAGCGAAAGTGACTACTCTGGAGAACTAGGCAAAAGGATTACCAGACAATCCATAAAACTGCATATACACCTTGGTAGTCGTATGAAAACCAAGGACTTTCCGTACGGCAGTCAATCTTCCCGAATGTTGTTTTCAGTGTGTTATGGTTTTTAAGGTGGCAAACACAACTTCCTATGGATAAAGGATGATAAACCTTCTGGGGTCTCCAAACGTATACTCGACGGTGCATGGGAGCACAATTCCATACTAGACCACTATTGAGTGACAGAAGGAGGAATCACCCAACCTTGAGTGGAAACAAAATTGACTAGGTTTAACGACGCCGGAGCACGTCTCTAGCCTAGACCTCTAAATAATGTGCGTTATGTTCCAATACGTTGTTATATTTATTCAGTTCATTTTAGAGTTGATCTTGGATTATGTTTCAGTTTTTAGGCCTTACCGTGTGTATATAATGAATCTTAGGATGCAACGAGAATGAATGAAAAAATATTTCTTCTTCAATGAACACCTACCTATGGGGGGGTAGAGAGATCATTCCCAAACCAAGAAAACCAAGACAACAAAGCCAATCACTCAATGAATACAGACATCAATTCCTAAAGTGCACGGATACTACTAATGAGAGATCTTATCATTTGCTTTCTAATATGTAAACTTGAAATGCAAATTCACTTTCACTTTCGTATACTAAATGAATGCAATCTTTTTTATTTTGATGTCTTTAAATCTGTAAGAAACAAGTAAGCAATAAGAAAGTGTGGAAAAGCCTATTTTATCCAAACAATTGTAATCTATGTTCGGTAGCAAAAAGAAATCGAATCAATGCCAAAGATTGGTTCAGTAACATTCACTAAACAATCGACCAAAAACAGGCTAAGGGGAAGGCTCAATCAAACAAACAAGAAGTCGCAAAGGAACCTTGAGCAAACAGGTGACCAAGCCAACAGATTTAAGGAACTTGAAATAATGATCTAGGTCACATAAGTAAAAAAAAACAAGATTCATTCAACAAAGCTGACAAGAGAGTACCTTAACCATGAACAATGAAAAACAAATCATCAAGCAAGTGAGAAAAGCAAGGGACCAGTAGGACTGATGGACTCAGAAGGCAAGATTGAGAAAATTAATTCTACAACAATCAATGTGAGTAATACACAAGCAACAAGCACTGATAAAGCACTAGCCGCAACAACAAAGCGATGTCAGCGCGGAAGTACACAACTTTCCCCCGATGGTCCAATTTCATAACCGTCGCGACTGTGAGCCGTAATTACGCAATGTAAAGGATATTACAAAAGGGTGAGCACGGTGACAGCACGACTGTTAAAATTAAATCCGCGATGATGTTCAAAACAATGATAGGCAAACCAAAACTCCCAAATCAAAAACAGTCAATATTTCAATCAAACAGGGGTATCTCCCAAATCAACCTAGAAAACTCAGAGGACTGATAACTAATCCCCAAAACTTCAAAGAGACCAAATCAAAAAATCAAGATAAGAGCAAACAAAGAAAAACACAAAGGCCAAAGCTCCCCAGTGGAGTCGCCAATTTGTGATGTAGGAAAGTGTTTCCTTTGCAAACATAGGCAACCCCTCTAGCCCTAGAGTGGGTCTAGTCACAAGCAAGGACAGATCAACAATAGCTTTCCTTAAACAGTTAAATTTGGAGGCCTACCTTGACTGGTGGTTGATGGAGTTCCGTTGCATTGCTCCAACTTCCGCTTCCTTCTCCTCAATGAGTAATCAACCTGAAACAAAGCAAAGGAAATACAAAGCACGTAACCAGAAACAACAATGAACTATTTACTCACAAAGTCAAGAAGTCATGAGCTATCAAGTACATTTCATATGAGACATAGGAAAACATCATTGATTGCATTAACAATGGAATAAGAGGTAGCTTACAACCAAAGTCTTGACGTCACAAGCCTTCTCAGAAGGGATCTAGCCAGCATGTTCTTCAAGCATTCACTTTTTGAAGATGGATTTCCCAACATACAAGAGCTCTCTCAGTCATAAGTTTTACACAAGATTAAGGGCACTTCACAACCTTCCACAAGCTATCAACAATCCCGCACTTGTCATGCTCACACCATCTATCTAGCAAACTCACAAGCACTAACAACACTTATGAACTAGCCAACTACCAGAAAACTAGCAATGCATAGCAATGGTGAGAGTTTAAATAGGAGAAGGAGTCTCCATGAAAGGTGGAAGAGTGAGCTTATCCCAAATGAAGGTAGCACAATTGATAGAACTGCCACACCAAGGAGGGAAGGGTGTTGAGATTTTCTGTTTGAGCAAAATAGGAAAAATCTCAGCTGATGACAACAGTAGAATTCGGGTCCTAGATTAGCTCCAGGTTGTTGGGAGGAAGTTAAAGCCTCCTATATTTGATGTGAGGGAGTTATGAGGCTGTTAGATTCTCTATGCTATATAATAGGCAACCATTCAGATGGTTTGCTAAGAGTGTGAGAGGTTTTAGTGAGGATTTCTTGATGTAATCTCAAATTTGATTAATACATTCCTAATGCCTATGTTTGGTGGACGTAGCCCAGATTGGTTGGGTGAACCACGTTAAAAACTGTCTCTTATGTGCTTGATTGTTCTGCTGTGTTAAATTTATTTAAGTTTGCTGTGCACCTGTACCAACAAAGGGCGACATAAACAATGCCAACAACCAGGTCTAGAGTCATCTAGAAGGCCGACTGTTGGAACAAATTTGCCCAATCTGGATCATTGCGGGCACATAACTGGGGTTCAGCGCTGACATCGCTAATTATCAGTATAGCTAGTCAGATCATCACTGAAGGAAACACATAGCCCCGTGCTGGTGCTTACAATCGAGCCATCGGGGGAATCAGGTGTACTTCCATGCTGGCAGCGAAAATGGACTGTTGATGAGTGCCTTTTAGCACATTTATAAAGCCCATAGCCACGATGAGGCAGATAACTTAGGAAAAGTGGGTCAATGGGCAACATAGGAGAGCGTTTGTCTGTCATAAGCATGTTTGACTTGGACACATGACACAGTGAGAAGATCGGGAGTGAAAGCGGTGATAAATTACTGTGTAACAGCTCCATTTGGTCTCAAACCAAGCATCACATCATGAATAGTGACTATAACGGTCACTTTCCCTCCGACCCACGTGGCAATCCATCTACCCCCACGTTGTCACGGACCCTGTGACACTTTGCTACTGTGCGCAGAACTAACATCATGCAGCTCTTGGGTAGAGCAGTTTATAGTCCAGCACCTCCTTTCAGCTGCCTGGAGAATTAAGACTATTCTTCTGTCAGCTAGTTAGATGTCTGGGCCACCTGTGTATACCTTCAAATGACTGCCATTGACTTTTTCTAGGAAGAGTTCTCCATTTAACTTGACCAACTGCACCACACCACCATCTGTGATCTCCTTAATATCATATGGTCCCAGTCAATGCATTTTGAGCTTCCCTGAGAATTTAACGAACTTACTATCATATAACAACACCAAATAATTTGCCATAAAGGTGTGCAACTTGATATGTCGATTGTTCCAAGCCTTTTCGTGCCGCTTTTGCACTTGCTGGTGGAATCCAGCCAAAAACCATTCTTCTTTGAGCTCCTCCAACTACTCGAGCCTCTCCTCTAGGGTTCCATGATCCATCATGCCCGTGAGTGCTACTATGCGGAGACTAGGCATGATGTATTCCATAGGAATTATAGCTTCCACTCCATAGACAAGCCTAAAAGGTGTTTGTCCCATCAGTTTCTTGCATGTCATCCTATAAGCCCAAAACATTGCCGGTATGCGGAGGTTCCAATCACTTCGCTATGCATTACATACCTTGTTCAGCCTATTTCATACCTTGTTGAATGCTTCTGCAGTGATAGCTTTCTACATGATTTTTCTTCCTACATAATGTTTTTCCAACGTTAAGAGCCATTTGCTCATTTTCCCCCCGAATACATGCTTATTGACCATACCTCTCAGCATAGAGTTCATGTACATCCACGTACATTGTTTTCCATATGCCTGCACCCACCTAGCTAGATGCAGGCACAGACTATCCCATCCATTGTATTTGTCTTTCAATCACACTCTAGGCTTCCCAAATCATGTGCGCATCATCCTTCTACATCTGTGCCAGTCGTCAAAGCTTCCTTTGTGCGTACCCCACCACCTCGCGGGCATAGTGTGCAGTACCCAGTCTAAGGCCTGGAAGTGTTACTTTTCTGGCACCTCCCTTTTAGATTTATTCAAGAAGGTGTCTAGCTCACTTAGGCCATCATAAGTAGGTAGGTCTCTTACTTCTATCGATACGCAACGCAACGACCTTGTCATCATATTAAAATATAGTGTAGTTAGCTCATGTAGCCGATTTTGCATCGCTATGTCTCCTTGTCTGAATCCAAAGTACAGGAGATTTCGCGCTCCCACGTAATCCGTCCATCCACAGTGGGATTCACCTAGTCCAAGTTTCACACTGTTATCATATAGATACAATCCAAATTATCATCACTTTCATAGTCACACATCATATCCATATAGTGCGATCCTTCAACAACGTCTAGGGGTATAACTACATGTAGTGTGACTTCTTTTCAAAAATCAACTTTTTCTTTTTCAGATTAATCATCCTGATCATGTCAGTGGCCCAATCAATTCCAAAGAGCATAGGGTAGGGATTGTTTTCATCAACAATCTCTATCACTTCAAAGTCTTCTAGTGGGCTCACTCCCTTAATGTCCACAATTATTGCCTGCAATCACCCCATGGGTATTATTTTCTGTTGGTTTGCCATTCACAGCTGAATAGGAGACCACAACAGTGTAGGTCGACCCATTTTCTCCCATTTTTGTTTCAAAAGAACATTCACATCTGATCCTAAATCTAGGATGACTTGATCCATCTCATATTCTTTGATCTGCGTGGTTAGTCTCGTTTCTCTTCCCATTCTTGTATTGTGTTTTCTGATCTTCCTGACTACACTTGGTTCTCCTCATGTGGTCTCAGCGCATCTGTTAATGAGTTCCTCTAACCCTGTCACCGTCTTACTGTCACGTAGTAGCTTCATACATGTTTCCAGGAACGTTGTGAGCATAGATGGTTTCATCTCTGGCTTGGGTCTATCTTTGCTTCCGGAAGTGGAGGCATTAGTGAAGCTCTTCTTAGCTTCCATGAAGGTTTCTAGAGTGCGCTCAAAATCAAACTCTACTTATTTAACTGGAGCTTTGCAAACCCAAGTACTACCCTTAGGATGTTTACCTTTGTCATCTCCTACTGGGATTCCACTTTAGAGCATAATGTTTACGTTCAGATCTTCCTCGCGTAGCTCAGACCTCATCATCTACAGGTTCTAAGTCGAGGGAGGCAGTAGCGCTCCTTTGTTGTGTATCCTAGCTATCAGTGTAAGACAATATTATGTCTCATGATTAAACAAGTTGCAATAAAAACACGATGGGCATGTTGGATTTGTGCAATCACGGGCATAATGTCCTGGCCCTCTATAATTGTAGCATATCATACTGTCTACGACGTCTTCCAGGTCCTCCTCTGTCTCAGCCTCTTTCGTGCCCCTGAAATCGTATTCATGCCATTTCTACATTCTAATCAAGGGGCCACATTTTAGCTTGAACTCTTTAGGTCAGAGTTCTATCCATCATTAACTCATAGCTTCTACAAGTGTGCTCATCATTTCCCACTGACCTACAAAAGTTGTAGAACAACTGTTGTGAATTTTGTGTATACTTATGTAACAAATGGCAGTTGTTTGTGGCATGTTTTCCAGCTATTTGACAGATCACACACCACAAATTAGGCATCGTGCTAGGTCGTGCTTGTGCTTGTGGCCTTAACGACATCAGTCCTCCTCCTATGAGGTAACTTGTGAAAACCAGGCAGTGGTCCTTGTCATGGCCCTGACCCTAGAATTTTACGCACCATACCTTTGCACACTTCTGGTCGAGTTGTCCTGTCCTATTTTAGGCTTTGCATTTCAAGGCATAAATTCTTCAGCCGTGCGTGGATTTGTTGAACTCCTAGGCTAGGATCCTGCATTAGGGTCTCATGAAGCCTCATCGTGATCTCTAAGGCCTCTACCTGAGTCACTAATTTCTATTGTGATAGCGCACTCCTCCGATATGGTGTTAGTGAAGCTACAAACCATTCACAATGTTGTCCATTTGTTAGATTCATGTTAGCCTTACAAATCATACATTTTAGCCTCTGATCTAGCTCCCAAGGAGTCTCACTTGTTAGCACCATGATCTCTTTGAATCCAATGATTGACTGTGCTTCAGACTTTGGCTTGTTAAATTCTTTATTTAGTGCTGCTTGGATATCCGTGATTCCCACGTTTGGATTATCATTGGAGTGCTTAATATACCAGGTCAGTGTGCATTCCTACAAGGCACTAACCAATTTCGTTTTCTTGATCTTATCATCTGTAATTCCTTTCGCTTCCCATACAACCCGTACCACAAACCAGAATTGGTCCGAATCCTCATTGCCCAAACCTTTGAACACAAGAAACTTCATTGTGTTTTCCATATTAAATCATGGTGGTGGTGGAGGTGGTATGGGTGAAGATGGAGGTGATGGTGGTGAAGCTAGTGGCAGTGTGGGTGGAGGTGGTATTCACGGAATTCTTTGCCTTATCATATGGATCGAACTTCATGATGAGACCTTCATGAGCTCTTCCTTGTCCCCTTGTGGAGATGAAAGCAATGGTTTGTTTTCTGGTGTCTTACTTCCTTTGTTCCTGTAAGTTTTTCTACTTTACGTAGCCCCAAACATCAAGGTAGTTGCATAACCCTCTTTTCTCACAATAACATTTTAATCCAAATATTCAATGAATTTACGTACTTACCTCGTGGTCATTTGAGAAAGTGTCGCTCTGCCTCATTGTAGCTAACAGAGGTGTCAACCACAAACTCAGTAATGAGCCCTCCTATAATACGATCAAGCCAATGATCAATGGTGCACACGATCTCATCCTCTGATGCTTCGATCCTTCGCACTAACTTGGGGGTCCACACAATAGTATTGTTGAGTTTCCACCTTCCTTGGCTATCTACTAGCTTTGTGATTCACCCGTACAGTTCAGTAGGGAAAGACGCAAAGAATATTTTGTGGATCTCTGTGTACAGGTAGCAGTCTAGCCACTCTTCTTTTAACAGTCACGGGTTCCTATTCTCTTGTGCCACGAACTCATGAATTCTTTTGTCCAACCAACCTTCAATTTCCTTCTTAATTTGATTCCAATGATACAACAGTGGATATCTCTATGCAGATTTTGGTCCCGACAATAGAACCATTTGTTGGCTTGAGGGACCCTGACGCAAGTTTAGAGTTAATTAGCCAAACAAATCCGTACACTATTGGAACTTTCAAAATTAGCCCATGGAGCACGGACTAAAGTCTCACTCGAAGTAGTATGGGGGGGTGTTGGAACCAAGTTTCTGCACACTTGAGATGTCTGAATGATCTAATAATCATCCTATGAGTGACCTCAATTGAAGATTTGTTAAGTAAAAGGTATTATAGACTCATGTGCTGGTGTGTGTTCTATGTTGTTGAAAAAACAGATCGATCAGATTGCCAATACACAGAAAATAAGTGGAAAGACAGTAGAGAAATACAGTAAGCAACAAAAAGACAAAAACAACTTTTAATAAGGAGTTCACCCTATTCCCAAGGGCTACGTCTCTGGTCCAGCTTCAGTGGTGGCCTTGTTTTATTGTGTCTTACCACAGAGAGATTACAATACAGGGACTCAATATGAGTTCTCTTGACAGCAGATTTTGCTTGGCAGGGTGGTTCTTGGATTCCCCAAGCGACTCGGAGTACATAGACTCGTTCTCTTCCTACTAGCTCTATGACCTTTGGTCTACAGTGGAAAGAGCCAACTGTGATGCTCAATCCGGATAGATTCCTCTATGGGAAGGCTTGAATCTTCAAGCTCTCTGGTGCTCGATGTTGCCTGTGGTTAGCTCGACCCTCTGTCTCCTCTGCTTGGCTTTACTATTCTCTGTGTTCAGTGCTCCTCTCATGGTTCACTATTCACTATCTGTCTTGGTCGCTTGGACTCCTCTCAAAATCCTCCTTCTTTTTGACTATCTCTATTCATGGCTTTAACCATTCAATACCTATGCCTATTTGGTTCCTCTCCCACATACGTCGATTCTCCTTCTGCAGCTGTGCTTGGAGTTCCTTGTTTAGCGTTAGCATGAATGCTCGGGAAGTGCCACATGTCCCCATCGGGACAGCGCCAGCCTACTCATCAATTCATTTCTTCGGTTATGTCATGGATACATTCTTTCTCCACTATGGCGGTCAAATGGATTCCAAATCCCTTTCAATCATGGCTTATTTCCTTGTTGATTCTGCTTCTTTCTATCGGGTGAAATCTCAGATGTTTGATCTGGGCTCCTCAAGGTTTGATGTCATATGCACGCCGAGCGTGGTTGACTTGCTTGACTGATAACACGCAATCATGACGATTTTCTCTCACCTCCTCTACTATGCGTCGATCGCTGAGTGGGATCGCTCCACTCTCCTCCAAAACCACTTACCATTCAAGGGCAGCCCGATAAATATCGCCGATTTTCCAGATTGCGGGTCTCACCTTCGTCCTTTAGCACTTTTGCTTCTCCGCCAGCGGTTCTCCTGCTCCGAACCTGACCAAGGGCTTAAGGCTCCCCCCATTTCGGACCTGTTTGCCTAGCGATGCATCAAAATCACCTCCTTTTCCTGATCTGGGGCTCCCAAGGGATGTTTTGACCTCCTGCGTAGTCTCCATGGGCCTCGGTCAATGCGCTTTGATTGAGGTCCTCGTCATTCCACGTCGACTGCCATGGCCACTGGTTCAAGGCGTTTTTTATCGTTGTTTCAGAATTTTCAAATATTTGTT
>APFE030709910.1:0-10084 GCA_000404065.3 Pinus taeda
ATATAGTTGAAAGCTTGTTTCATCCCTTAGTGTTTTGGGGATTGACCAATGCCTAGTTTCACTATGAAACTCATGAGAACTAGTTCTTGTTTTGGAAATATTTATTTTTTCTTAACACTAATCAAGATAGAAATACAAATTTTGTTTTCAATATTGGGGTTGATCACCTCCTTAGAGTATCTTAGTTTCCTTTTTTTTCTTGAACTCTTTATTACCCCACAATTTCTCCTTTAATTTGCACGTAATAATATTTTTAGTATTATATAAATTCTGCAAGATGGTAGCCTCCTTTATTCTCGAATGGTCCATAACATATTGGGCATCCTTATTTTACCCTTGCTTTAGCCAAAGGTGGAGATTTTTAGTGTTAAAAGAAGATTTAGTAAACCTCTTAGTGTCCATGTTGTATAACTTATTTTTATACCTAAGGTATTCATGCTTTCAATGCGGGAATAACTTGCTTCAATTAGGAGAATAAGGTAAAGAATATTTTATTTAATATTGAGGTTGTATTTTATCAACTGCTTTTAGATTTGTTCAATCTTCCTCCACGACTCCTTGGAAATGCTGGAACACCAAAGCTCACATCCATATAAAATAATATAATTGACAAGAGTATCTAAGGTTCTCTTGTCATAAATGAAAGTATTATAGGCGATATTTTTGGATTTAATTATTGTGACTTTAGTTTTTTCAATATTAAAAGTGATACCCATCTCAAAGCATAAATCTTGGAGGATTCTTAGTTGTGTGCCAAAATATTAATGACTCCTTTCTAAAAGAACAATTTTGTCATTATAAAGAAGAAGAGTTATGGCCATATTAGTGAGTGTGGGGCCAACACTACATGCATATTCCATACACACCATATTAGTGAGTGCGGGACACAATTTTTTAGCTTATCAATGTATATGCCAAAAAATGGTAAGGGATAACAAGCAATCTTGGTTGAATTTAATATGCTATTGTGCTTTCTTATCCATGTCATACAAGTTAACTACCTCAAAGTTGTTTGTTGATGTGGAAATTTGAATTTTCTCAATTTGACCAAGGCAAAGTCAAACAGAGACTTTTTTGCTGCACTTCTATACAAAATAAAATTTTGTAAATTATTGAATATTCTACATTCATTATGGGAAGAACAATAGTTCAAAATAGATATATCCTGTGTGTCCAATTGCCTTAAAGAAGTTTATTTTCCTAGGCTTGCTTGTTCCACCTAGGCTGGGTGTGTTTCATAGCTTTAGAAAGGTTGATTTTCCAATATATATTGGTTGGGGTTGATAGTAACTCAAATTCCCTTATTATGGAACAAAATAAGCTCTCTAAAGAAGTGTTTCTTTAGAAAAGGATATTCTTTATGAGGCAACAACAAATATAATGGCTAGAAAAATATCAATCCTTACGCTATGTCATCTTATTATTTCTAATTCATCGATAGGAGTGTCTATTTCAACTTTAGATGGAGGTAGGGTTGTTGACTTTTATTTTTAAATTTTAATAAAAAATGGGGATAAATTATCGAGGGAATATGCGAGGCATATCCTTTGCCTTAGTCCATGATCGATAGCTGAGGCCCCAAACCATCAAACTATTGAATGTTGTTACTTGAAAGATTGAATGTGGTTTTCATTCATTCCTGCACCAAGAAGTCTTCTTCAAATCAATATCTCAGTGTCTTTTCTAGGTGCTAATGTAACCCTGGATGGTAGCAACCCTCAAATGACTTCTTCCTTCCACTCACATTTCTTCCTTGCATCATACCCAACTGTAAGCATACTACTTGAATTGATAGTAAAATATAGGATGTTAGAAATTTTACAAGGGCAGAGGAGAGGAGTTTCACTCATAAATCAGTTGCGGCAAGTAAATCTTTAGTTGCGGCAAGAAAATCACAACTAGAGAAAGGCTTAAATAAAACACAAAAAATAACTCAAGACAAAAAAGAGTAAAACAGAGTAAAGGTTGGAGCAACACAATAAAACTTTGGATTAAATTCTAATTCATGAAAAATACATTCATATGAGACTGCTGGTCATTCACCAAGTAAAAAACATGTTTATGATGATTTACACTTCACCGGGGGTTGTGGAGTAGCACACATAAAAGCACAGTAATGGTTTTTTTCACGCACCCACCAAAATTTTCTCCATGATTTTCTCTTCACCTCTCACTTTCACCCTCTCTCTCGCTCAACCTTGCAAATTATTTTTTCATTCATATTTATAAAAACACACAACTTTGACTCATTAATTCATGGTAGATCAAAACATTACTACACAGTATGGGCAATTTTACATAATATTGATTTTCGAAACTTGAAGGTGATGTGGTGTGTAGATAACAATTGTGGAGTGAATTTTTTACCATATCTATTTACAAAAATTCATTAAGTGCTTTAACTCTATGATGTGTTGCGGAATGGTCAACATTGTATTTCCACTTAGAACATTAGTCCTTCCGCCTGCATACAAAATCGCAACCTGCAGAAGTTGATAGGGAAAGTATCAGTGTGTTTAAGGTGGTGGTTGGGATTATTATTTCCAACACTCCCCCTTAATTACAATGACTGCCATTGACAACTTCCAAATAGTCTTTGAGATAAAAAAAACTTTCACGTGCCAATGGATTTGTGAAGATATTAGCAAATTGTTCCTGTGACATGTAGTGATGCAACAAAATTTCACCATTATTAATTATCTCTCTAATAAAATGATATTTAGCATCAATGTGCTTGGTCCTCTTTGATAAACAAAATTCTTTGACAATGCAATTACAGACGTGTTGTTGCAGAAAATAATTGTCATTCCCTCTTGGTCGTGGTGAAGATCCTTTAACATCCTTCTCATCCAAACTGCTTAACACACTGCTACTGTTGCGGTGACATATTCAGCTTCTGCTATTGATAGTAACACTATTGGCTAAATATTGGAGGCCCATGAAATGGCTTCAGAACCCAAATGAAAAACATATCATGATGTGCTCTTTTTGTCATTGACACTTCCTGCCCAGTCACTATCGATGTAACCAACTAGCCTGAAATTATTTGTTGTGGCGTACAAAATACCATACTATTTTCTCCCATTGACATAACTTAGAATCCTTTTCGTTGCTTTCCAATATGTCTCCTTGGGTGTCTCCATGAACCTTGACACCAAACTCACTGCATACAATATATCTGGCCTAGTGGCGGTCAAATACATCAAGTTGCCCACCATACTTTTGTATAATGTCAGATTGACATTGCTGCTGCAATCTTCTTTGCTCAACTTCAACCCCATGACAGTTGAAGTTGGTGCGGGCTTGCTGTTATGCATATTAAACCTGTCCAAAATTTCTGCTACATACTTTGCTCGAGAAATAAAAATGTCATTTTCTGTTTGCTTCACCCCTATGCACAAAAAATACCTTACAACCCCAAGTTAGTCATTTCAAATTCACTCTTCATGACTTCTTTGAAATCAACGATGAGGAAATAATTATTGCCTATAAAAATAAAATATTTTACATATAAGACAATAATAAGAATCCTACCATCACTCTCTTTGATGTAGAGAGTAGGCTCACTGTCACATTTGTAGAAACCATTGTCCAACAAGTAAGCATCTATCCTACTGTACCATGCACGCGGTGCTTGCTTCAGCCCATAAAGAGCTTTCCTCAACCTATACACCTTGTCTTCTTGGACTTCTACCCCATAACTAGGTGATTGTTCAACATACACCTCCTCTTTCAGCACTCCATTGAAGAATGCCAATTTTACGTCCATTTGATACATTTTCCATTTATGTTGCGCGTCAATCACCACAAATGTACGCACTGTCTCCATCCTCGCGATTGGCACAAATGTCTCTGCATAATCACTTCCATGCTGCTGCTTGTATCCTTTGAAAACTAGCCATGCTTTATGCCTTTCAATCTTCCCCTCAACGTTTCTCTTGGTCTTCTAGACCCACTTCACTCCAATGACTTCTTTTCCTTGCAGAAGGTTCACTAACTCCTATGTGTCATTATTTTCTATTGCTTCTATTTGTTCCTCCATTGCCGCAATCCATTTTTCTTCTTTGGCCGCATCTTCAAAATGGATTGGGTCATCTACATGACAAAATAATGTAAATAAGGAATTTAGACCATCGCCACTATCAACTTCATCTTGCTCATAAATCTCATTTAAATTTCTGAATTTTGGTCTTCTTGTGCTTGCTGAAGATGAGCTTGACATGTCACTTGGTGGTGCGCTTTGCGATGTGCTTGGAGAAGCACTTGCTTGACTACATGATGTTGTCCTATTATTTGTTGACGATGTTATTTGTTGCTTGCTTTGTTGCACTTGAATAGGAGTTATTGCTGAGGAATTGCTTGGTGTTGTCAGTTCCTCTTTGTCCTCGTGGTATACTTTCACATTTACTGTCTTCTCTAAACCTCCATCCCATGCTTCCTCTTCTAGGAACTACACATTTCTGCTAATTATGACCTTCTTGGTTGATGGATTGTAGAGCTTGTATGCCTTAGATTCATCACTATATCCAACAAATATGCATTTCTCCCCCTTGATGTACAAATTCTTCCTCAGCTCATCTGGGACATGTGCATATGCCACACATCCAAAGACTCTCATGTGAGTGACACTATGCTTTCTTCCACTCCATGCCTTTTTAGGAACCACATTCTTGAAATTTTTGGTTAGACACCTATTAATGATATACACTGCACAAGAGACATATTCAGCCCAATAATCATATGGCAAATGATTTTCATTCAACATACTTCTTGCCATTTCCATAATGGTCCCATTCTTCCTTTCCATGACACCATTTTGCTTAGATGTATACCTTGTTGTAAATTGCTTGTGAATTCCATGCTCCCTACAAAATTGAAGAAAGTCATTTAAGATGTATTCACCACCTCTATTAGTACTTAAGAATTTGATGTAGTGTCCACATTTCTTTTCAACAAGATCCTTGTATTCGCAAAAGTGCTCAAGCACTTCACTTTTCTGTTTTAGGAGATAGACACATGTCTTCCATGTGTAGTCATCTATGAAGGTCAATAAATAATGGTTGCCACCAATTGATGGTGTTTGCATTGGTCTACATAAATTTGAATGGACAATCTCCAAAGGTGCCTTTTTCCTTTATTGGCTTTCCTACTGGAAATGTCTCTCTATGTTGTTTGCCCAAGATACATCCTTCACATAGGCTATCCGGTTTTTCTATAATCTACAACCCCTTCACCATGTCTTTTCTATGCAGAAAATTCAAACCTCCAAAGTTGAGATGACTTAATTTCAAATGCCATAACCAATTTTCATATTTGACCTTTGCTTGAAAGTTTACTTATGTGACAGCTACAACTTTTATTTTATCCTCTTTTGAGCTCATTAATAGTTGTGCTTGTGCACCCTCTTCATTCAAATTTGATTTTATCTTTAGGGTAAACATTTTATTGTTTGTCATCTAAACCTTTGCAATCAACTTCCTTCTTGGAGGCTTTTCCAAAATTGTGCACTCATCATTTTTGAAAAAGACATTGTAGCCCTTTTACATGAGCTTTCCAATGCTTATGAGGTTATGCTTCAAACCAGGGACAAAGTAAACATCTGAGATGTACTTCTTCTCCCCCTTATTTGTTAGGATATTAATTCTTCCTTTGCCCATGACAGAGACTTTGCTATCAATCCCTAATGTCACTTCAGATTTCACACTTTCATCTAAATTGGAAAACATTTCTATGTTCCCTGACATGTGGTTGCTACAACCTGAATCTAGATACCATGTATCACTTTGTTTTTCTTGTGCTACATTACAAGCTAAAAACATGCTATCATGGTTCTGATTTTCTTTTGTGAAATTTACAATTGGTTTGCTACTAATGTCATATTGCTTCTTTCTACATTCATTTGCATAATGACCATACTTCTTATGGTAATGACATTGGACTTGAGATTTATCATATCATTGACCTTGTGCTTGATTTTGGCTTGGGCCTTGACTTGGATTTGATTGTTTCCCCTCTCACTTGAGCTTGAAGGACTACTTCTTCCACCTCTGTGTGGGCTTCTTCCTCTTCCTCTATCATATGATCTTTCTCTACCTCTACCTTAAACAAATGAAACTTGTGTCTTGAAGGTATTCTCCAATGAGGAGCGTGTTGCTATATTGAGTCTATGTTCATGAAAAACCAGTGATGCATGAAACTCATCCACTAAGCACTGTGAGAGATTCTTTGTCTCTTCTATGGCCACGATAATGGCATCAAACCTTGCTGGAAAACTTCTCAAAACTTTCTAAACTATTCTCCTTTCCTCAAGTGTCTCACCATGAACCCTGATTTGAGTAACTAGTCCAATTACCTGTGTAAAAACAAGTCCACATTCTCACACTCTTTCATACAAAGTGTCTCAAAGTCTCTACTTAAAATTTGTAGCTTTGTTGTCTTCACTTTTGCCATGCCTTGGTAGGCTGTCTAGAGGGTGTCTCATGCTTGCTTAGACTTTGTTGTTGTTGCAATACTTGGGAAAATGCTTTCATGAACTGCTTGAAAAATGTAGAAGAAGGATTTTGCATCCTTCTTCCTGTTGTCCCCCAACAAATCCTTTTCTGCTTGGGACAAGGCATTTTATGTTGCTGCATCTGCTGGTTCTTGAAAACCATTCTCCACCAAATCCCAAATGTTTTGAGAAGAAATCAAGGCCTTCATTGTAATAGCCCAATAATCATAATTTTTCTCATTAAATTGCCCAATAATCATAAGTTTTCACATTAAATTGAGGTATCTGAGGATTTTTCTACTTGCTGGTGAATACACTTCAAAAATCTGCCCTCAAAACAAATTTTAATTTCTAGTAAAAACACTTGTTTTTATACTAACAAAGTTTAACATGCTCTGATCCCATGCTAGAAATTTTACAAGCGCAGAGGAGAGGAGTTTTAGTCAGAAAAGAAGTTAGTTTCACAACTGGACATAGGCTTAAATAAAACAAAGAAAATAACTCATGGTAAAACAGAGTAAAGCTTGGAGCAACACAATAAAATTTTGGATTAAATTCCAATGCATGAAAAATAAATTCATATGAGACTATGGCCCATTCACCAAGTAAAAAAAGGGATTTACACTTCACCACGGTTGGGGAGTAACACACATTAAAACACAATAACAATAACTGTTGTTTTCAGGCGCTCACCAAAATTTGCTCCACTATTTTCTCTTCACCTCTAAGCCTTTCACCCTCTTTCTGCCTCAACCTTGCAAATTACTTTTTTCATTCATATTTGTCAAAACATACAATTTTGACTCATTAATTCATGGCATATCAAAACATTAATACATAATATGGGTGATTTTACATATTAAAACATTAATATAAAGTATGGCGATTTTACATAATAAATGAATTTTTGAACTTGCAGGTGTTGTGGAGTGTAGATAACACTCTCAGAGTAAATGTTTGCCCATACCTATTTACCAAAATTCATAAGTGTTTTAACTCTATAAGGTGTTGCCTAATTTTCAACACTATACTTCTGCTAAGAACCTCAGTACTTCCTCGGGGAACAAAAACCTCAGTACTTCCCCGGGGAACAAAATCGTAACCAGCAAAAATTGACTTGGCAAGTATGTTTAATGCGATGGTTGGGATTAATATTTTCAACATAGGATGCTGCAATGGGCATTTCGGCTGTATTGAATAATGTGATATATATATTTATTTGCGGATAAATTTAAAGCAGATTGTGGCGATGAAGCCCTTTCCTCGGCTCCCTGGCCAGTCAATCTTCCATCAAGCGATTCTTGAGAAAACCTTCTGAGTTGTAAGTTCCATCGCTAATTTCTCTTCATGACATTTATTCAATCCCTCCTTCTCAATCGAATATCTTTGCAAATTTCTGCGTGGGGAGAGGGCTCCTGTGTGGCCAAATACACGTTCAGCTACAGGTGTCACTGCACTGATGGCTATGAAAATATTTTCAATATTACAGTCCGCCCCTACATCATACCTTCCTGTGGAGAGGGCTCCTGTGTGGCCTCCACGTTCAGCTACAGGTGTCACTGCACTGATGGCTATGAAAATATTTTCAATATGACAATTGGCCCCTACCTCATATCATGTAAGCTGCTCTCCTCCATACTTCTCTTCAAATTTCAAAGGTCCCTTGTTCGGCGTACCCATTTTTCCCTTCTTTTGTAGGTTCAATCAGTGTAGACTGTTCGCAGTTTAGGTGGAATGGAAGCGGAATGGCAACTCCTCAGTCGCATGTAGACACATCCAAAGGTCAGGCAGAGACCAACTGCTCGAAACAGTCCCCAAGCGTAATACCCACTTAACCCAGTAAGCACAACTGAAATAGAATGGAAGCTAGTAAAAAGGATTATATATGCATACTTAAATATGTAAATGAAAGAATATATATATTATCCTCACAAAAAATGAATTTTGCACAAAGTTTAAAAATGGAATACTGGTAAAATCCCTTTCGTGAAACATTTAGGAAGCAAAACATAACTGAGAAGTGATAGCAGTAAGAAAATTTCTGTAAAATTTCCAGCAAGGAATTTCCAAGATAAAACCCTTTATCTAGATAGACGATCAAATGTGCACATACATTAATTAATGCAGGTAAGAGGAAAAGTCAGTTGACCTATGTAGAATAATTACTCTGCAATAAGAATCACACTGGAATGGTAAGATAAATGAGGGTATTATGAGAACCCGTATTGTCCTGAGAGGGCATTGAACGTATACTCTGAAAGGAAAAATGTTATTATGTGAAAAATTCCACAGCTATAAGTATGTAAATTTCATATAAGTGAATAACGAAAAAGGGAGCTTGGGGTTAGTTCTAGAGCAGTCGATCTTGTGGAAATCAACCACTCGTTATAGTCCCCAAGCGTGTTTGTCATTCCAACAAATAATTCTAGAGGGTCCAAGTACGGTCCAGCAAAAGAACTGGATGATAAATATACTTACACATGTAAAGGGTACAAATAAAAACAAATATAAATCTTTCTCATAAGATGCCTACAGAACTATAGAGTAGAAAAATTAGCAAAAATCTTCCAGTGGGGTATACATGTAGCGAGAAAACGAATATTGCTAACTGTAAACATAACAGTAAAAATAAACTTTGGAAAACATAGCGAGGGAATAACCAAAACCCTTATTGGGAAATGAAATCATTTATGGATAATGGTAGGCAAACATTATAGTTAAAACCTTTTTGATTCATATGGGTACTGGAAGCCTGATTGGTAGTACAAGAACCTTACCGAACATTTCAATACATTAAAGTGAAGTTCTTATGAGGCCGAGATCAATTGACCAAGCGAAATACAAAACTAAAACAATGTAACTAGTTATGTTAAAAAGAGACAGTCATCGTATATTCTATAATGCAACTCAAATTTCTTTCGTGGAAAATAACGAGAATAGAAACCTATTGTACGTCAGGTTGGTTGCTACATATGTACACAGGCACCGAAAATAATTCGGAAATTCAGAATGCGTCGAACGCAATGAGACAATACAAATATCATAAGCGTAGTATTCCTTTAATAAAAATGTCGTAGCATTATTCTGAAAGAATACAGAAATTGCTTCAAATTAGAAACTCAGGGAATGAAACCCTAGTCTCGTATTATGCAGTCAAACCCAAGAGAACTAGTGGGGGTCCATGACTAATAGCCTAGTAAGGTCATGACCTCTGTTGAAAGATAGAACCTGAATGCAAATAAAGTGGAAGGTTAATTATAAACCTAGAAATCTGAGTCGAAAGAAAGCATCAGTCGTAAACGTTGACAACTACAAAAGTGCCCTACCTGACTATGAGGTAAACCTGTCATGAAATGTCCCATAAAAGAAAAAAAAATGCTTTAGGGTTTAACCAATGATAGCGACAAGACAAAACTAATCCCAAAATTAATAGGGTGAAAATACCTAAAGAGTGGTGGAAACTCCCTGTTAATCAGACATGGTGAGGGAGAACATATGAGAAAGATAAAGCATGCGATACAATTTTATTAACAAATTGATATACATTTATAGTACATTTGGTGACCGTTGGGATTCAGATCCCAAGGTCTCTTG
>APFE030709912.1:0-26626 GCA_000404065.3 Pinus taeda
ACAAAAATTCTAATAAGATTTTGAATTTCAAAAATGTTTAATTTAAGATAATAAAAAAAATAAAATAAAAGGCTTGAGTAAGCATAATTTCTTGATTGAACCATAGCGCTCGATGAAGAATTTTTTAACCACATAAATGTATCGATTGAGGATTTATGAAACCCTAGATTGAGCGATTTGAATTTCAATTTTAGGTGTTCAATTGAGCCTCTCAAGTCCTAAAATGAGCAATTTCAACACCCCTTCTACAAAATTTCCCGCAAGTTCATTTTGTACCCTAGTGGACTTAGGGCTAAATTTGTCCTTAGGCAACATAGTTGATCACATTGGATTCATCAAGCAATACTCTACACAATGGCATATGAGTTTGACATTTTTGAATTCATATGATATTATTCATCCAATTTCTTCTAAACGTAATGCTTGGACATTTCTAACTATTTTAAGAATTTTGAATAAAAAATCAATATCGTAAAATACACATAATGAAAAAAAATAGAAAATACCATTATCTAGGTTTACCAGTCCTTTTCAAAAGGGTACTTTTGATTTTTCTGTTTATTTAAATAGTTTAAAAATTTTTAGGTGAACACATGTGTCTGTAATTCTCAATAATATGTCTTTTTACTCCAAATCAAAATTCACATTGCTTATATGAATTTTGAGGGTTTCAAATCGATAAAATATGAAAAAAATGAAATTTCTTTGCCACATTTGGCCCAAAAGTGTAACCCATCTTCATGCTCTCACCTTTTTCCATATTTCTTAGTAGAAAATTTTTCTCTCTTATTGACTCCATTTTTGAAATGTTGTTCCAATGCTTTCTTCTTTGTCTTTAGAGACTTTCTTATCCTTTCCTCCATCCTTTTCTTCATATCTTCTTTAAAATATAATCGTTTCTATTATACTATCCTATTTACATGCATGCTCAAAATTAACGTTAGAAACATCTTCATTATGATCTTCAACGAGAGCTTTCTCTTCTCCTTCTTCTTATTCTCCGCCCCTACCTTCTCTTTCACTGTCATTGCATTGTAATCTTGATTTTCCACCTTTTGGAAACCTCTATTGTTGCAACTAGGGTTTCTTGCACTTTTCTTCTAGACACAAGTGGGTCTGTCTCACCAAGTAACAACATATACTAAGATATTTCTATTGCATCACATGTAATCACTCATCACTAGATAAATGTTATTCATGAAATTTAACATCAACATAATTTTCATCCACTCTATGGTGGGATATCCAAGCATGCATGTGCTCATTAACAATTTCAAGTCCACCAAATTCATTAATTGTTGTTGAATTCACAAGAGGCACACTCTCAGCTCTGCAAACCATTAATTCATATGCTAAACTCTCTTTTTAGTTATCAAACATAAATGTGTGAACCTCTGATGCAAATAGGTTATCATTAGTTGCAATCTTACCAACTGGATCACACATGTTATTCACTTATTTATTAGAAACTTCACCATCATCAAGAAGGTCTATTGTTGGATTCACCAATTCATAACTCACTTTGCAATTCATGTCTGCATAATGAATTTTACTTTTATAGTGTTCAAAACCATCATACAAATTTGAGTGAGATTCTCCAAGATTTATTGTCCTCCGAAAGCCTTTCTCATTTACTCTCAGACCTATGTTTGACATATCTACTAATCTTTCAATATACTATGACACAACTTTCCACTACCTGTTAGTTTCCTTTGTAACAAATTCTACTGCCAAGATCTTTCATTCTTCCTAGGAAGACATAGCTTTTTCTCCCATGAATCAAACTTCTCATCCAATTCCTATTTTATAAAATCAAATACGAAGGCATCTCATACATCATCATATGGGTTATTATATAGGTACTGAATCAACCATTTACATCGAAGAAAAGTTTTCATTATAACAACCAAAAAATCAAAATTGCCACTAGTAAATTTTGGAAGTGTTACCAGATCCATCCAAATCCATTCATCCTGGAATTTTTCTACTTAATCTACTTGTCTTTTAGATGCCTGAGCTATGCAAAAAATCTTTATGAGCTCTCTGAAAGACTTTGGGTCTTCCTTTTGGTTTCTCTTCTTGGTCTTGTTTAGTCTCACTTTGCAACCCATAGATGACGTGTTTCTTCCATCTTCTATCTTATTTCCTTATTCCATCAAAATTATTTCCATATCACCCATTAAAAAAAGAAATCTATGGTTTTTAATATGCACCCCTGTAAGTAATAGTTTTAACCTGAATCATGTATCCTTATCATATAATCGGATTTTTCCAAACCAAAACATTATCATTCTTTAGAATATATATATATATATATATATATAATATATATATATTAATATATATATATATATATAATATATTATATATATAAATATATATATATAATATATATATATCGACACACTATTAATGTTCTCAATATCATTGGTGGAACTTCAAACCACTCACAACCTTTCATGACTATTTCCACCGATCATGCTCCTCTTATAGATCAAAACACTCCAAAAACATGGCAATCCTTTTTTTTAAATTTCAATTCTTTTCTTTATTTATTTTTCAATAAATATAAGCCTTCATAAAATGCACCTTTTGAAATAATAATAAAGTAATACCATGCACTGTTTTCATACCATGCACTTTTTTTAATATTAAAGAAACCTTTTGAAAAAAACCTTTCAATATTCTTTAAAACACCCTTTCTAATCAATTTTGCAAAAGATTTAAAATATGCACACGCACTTTAATAAATCTTTTTGATAAAAATATTTTGAAATAAATATTTGAAACCTTTTAACTTTATAATGAATCTTTTAGCCGTTGATTTCACTTTTCGATACAAACCACTTAACACATCCTGAGATGACTAATGCACATTTCATCATGGCTATTTTTTTTTTATTATTAGAGGGCTGATGCACTTCTTGACAGGGAGGAAAAGTGAAAAATCCATTGTGTGGTAACTTTGGACATATAGTCATCGTTTCTCTCTTTAGAGCTATGTGTATTTATGAAATTGTTGCACTGTAATGTGTTTGAGGGTGGCGTTGATCACCTTCATGATTTTTTTTGGTTAAATCTGTAGTTCCCTTTCACTGATGTCATTTTTATCTTGAGATGGTGACAACTCTAGAGGCTTCTTACTTCCTTCAATAAATGATCTGGATTTCACAACTACCGAAATTAACCAAGATATTTTACTTATGCGATGTTAGTAGAATTGCATGTGAAAGAGTATCAAAAATCACATGTGCATACTTTAAAGAAAAAGAGACATAAAGACAACCATCAAATCAAATAACACACACAAGTTGATAACGTGTTCACGCAACATGGGTTATGTCTCCGGGCATAGTGTCAAAAGTGGGGAGGCTACTTCATTAATTGTTCCAAGATGATGATGAATACATTATGTTTTCTTTGTCAATATAAGGAATATCTTCCTTAACTATAGTAGCATCTATCTCCATGTGACACTCTTCTGAAACAACTCTCATTCATATAAGCTCCCCTTTAGCATGAAAACATATCAAACTCTCACATGAAGTGGCATACAAGGATCCTCCAAAAATGTGGAAAACGAGGATCTCAACATAAAATCATCATCTCATCAAAAATAAAAATAAGAAATGGCATCAGTGCATCTTATACCTCCACATCTAGTAGTGGCCTGAAAATACGCACGTTTGTTGAAATAGATTGCATGGTAGAACTGTTGGTGAAAAATATTGAAATATGACTTTAAACATGACACTTTCCTGAGTAAGTCAAATTTTGGTTCCCTGGGAATCTCAAAGACTTATTAAAGATTCTCTTCTATGGTAGGACTAAAATTTAGCTACTCAAAAGAAGAAAATAATTACACCATGACGTTCCTTGCGAAAAACTAGTAAAAATTAGTATAAATTTGGGTTGGTTCGAAAATTGTTATTTTCAGGCCTCCAAGAAATATTTTAAATTCCACGTAGATTCCTGAATCAAGCATCCATCTTCATGGTTCTTCCATCAACATTCTTCTCCTAGGAAATATGTTGCTCAAATCAGAAAATCGATCATGCCATGAAACTCGAGGAAACATGTTGATCAATTTGAGTATAAACTTGACATGATTTCGCCACTGTAAGAAATAATCTCCAAAGGAATCTAAATATTCCCTCAACATTCTCCAAAAGGAATATTTTAAGGAATATTCTAATGAATATTCCCCTAGAATATACACTTGAAATACGTACCCCACCTAGGACGAGTTACTTTGGCCCCCACTCCTCGTTCCATATTCTTCTCTCCTATGGTCGAATGGAAAAATTGGGCTTTTGATACTTCTCATTGACATACATATCAAGGTGTGATCAGTTGGACTAGCGGAACCCACTTGCTATTAGGTTTATGGAGACCTGGGGTAAAATCCCCGCCCATGCTCTGTTTGATATGGTGGTCATCATTTGTGGTTTGGTGTTTAATTTTATTCGGTGTTTATTGTATTAAATGTAGATTTTATGGTGCTACCCATTGGGTGGAGTGGCCTCCTTCCACCCCCCCAACATATAACATATGGTTGTTTACCATTATAAATGTGTGGCAGGTTCACAATGGAGGCTACATACATACATACATACATACATACTATATATATATATTCGGGGTAGTGGGGTTGGTGGCCTGCCACCTATTTTAATATTACTATTATTATTTTTTTATAAATAACATAGTCCAAAATCATTGAATGAAATTTAAGGGTCACTGAAAAAATTAAAAATGAGATAATATTGCTAGTTCTGACCATCGCAAAGTAAAAGTTGTCGCTTTGTTAGTGGCTGCCAAATTTATCAGCTTCCATTAAATGTTCAAAGCCTCCAGATGTGGTGAACCCCCAAATTTAGTTAGTGGGGCCAAGTTTACCAAAATTTTGACATACCATAACTTTCACAAACAAACTGAAATTTGAGTGTCATTTCTGTCATTCGAATTAGGATGAAGAGATATTTGATCTAGACCTAGTTTTGAAGAAATCCAAATACAATGATTTTTGAGCTCTTTTAGGACACCTTTTATTTTTGCACATTTACGGTGCCACCTAGATTATTCTTCCCCACTGAGGAGCTTTTGGTCCCCCAAAAGCATGAAAAATATGTACAATTTTTTGTACTCCCTCACATTCATAAGTGCCCTAATAGGCCACACTTTCTTCTCCTTCTCCTTTGTACTTCAGATCCCTAAGTGATGAACTGAGACCTATATCTACATCAACCTATAGTAAATTTTATAAAATACATATTCAATTACATGACCTATCATGACGCACATAAACCCCATACTTTCCAATAGTTTGTAGCACACTCTCTAATCAAGTTTACATCAAAATCATACCCTAGCTATTGATAAAAGCCAAAAAATGTCACCATATTGAATTCATAAGTGATGGAAAACACTTCATCACTTTTACAATCATTTCACAACATGTGATTTAAAAAATGTGGCCATGGCAACCTAATATCTTGAATAAAATTACCTCTCACTCTTCAAAGTGAATGGGTCAATATTATGGAGTTGATTCACTTGTTGGAAAACATTACCAACTAGTTGATGTACAAGTGCTTTCTCCTTCTGGAGGAGCTATTATGGATGGAACTCCCAACATGTGGCGCTTTGATTTCCATCTATGTTGAAATGGATGCAAAAATCATTCTTCCTCCAAACCTGATTAAGCTTCTTCCTTCCCTGATCTCGAGAAGGTTTCTCATGTCATGTCTTCTTTCTCGTTGTCATTCTCTTCCAACACTTGCGATCAACATGATTACAAAAGCCATAAAAGTACATGGTATTCTATGCCATAAATTTTGTTCAGTATTATGAATCTTCCTGTAATCAAAATGAACATTAAAATATTGATACCTTTTATACATTGCATGATTGTCTCTAGAGTGAATGTTGTGATGCGAGCTTGCCATGGCTCTTCTTTTGTAATGTGCACTATCATGGGAAAATTGAATTTTGTTTTCAACATCTTCTTTCCTCGATGGTTTCGATAATGGCTTGGATTATTTGTCTTAAGAACCCCTTGCTTCTTCTTCATTTTAACATTCTCCTTTAGCTCTCTCCAATCCTGCAAATTGAGGCCTTTGTAAAACCTATAGTGGCTGAGTTGTTCCTTGGCCATTAACACCAAGTCCTCCTCCCTTATACCCCACCTTGGTAAGGCATCTCATGCTAGCTCTTGAAATGGGTATCTCAAGGCTTCTAATAGAAATAAAATCACGTGAAAATGAAAATGATGAACTATCAACATTGATTACCTCAATTGTTGATTCTGAAGCAGTTGATGACGACTTCTCTAAGCCTTCATTGCACATCAAGTTTTCCAAGGCCTCTTTCATGACTCATAATTAAAGTTGCAATATTTTCTTCTCCTCTTCTACTTCTTGTATAAGTATCTTCAATTCATCATGCTCCACTTAAAGGGTTTCATTGATCTCTTCATTTTAATGATGAGAAGATGAAGACAAATTATATTTACATAAAGATGGGTATGGAGCACCTTCCACTCCTCTATCTTTCTCTTGTTCCTCTATTGCCATTTTCTCCCCATAAACCACATACAGTATATCTACCATGCTTATAATTCTACAGAATGCCTCATAAACATCATTTTGGTCCTCCATTTTCCTTCTTGTTTCATTCTCAACCTTCGTTCATTATTCACATGCAATTCACATCAGTAAGAAGATCGTTCTAATACCAATGTTGATCTAGATCTCTTAGTTACCAAAATTAACAAATATATTTTACTTCTGTGATATTTGAAAATTTCATGTGAAAGAGTATGAAAAACCACATGTGCATACCCTAAATAAGATGAAGCATAATGGGAACCATAAAATCAAAGAACACACACATGTTGATTATGGAGGTCAACTGATGTGGGTTACGTCTTTGGGCCTCATGTCAAGAGTGGGTAGTTCACTTCATTCATTGTTGCAATATGATGATGAATATAGGATGTTTTATTTTTCAATAAAACATAGAGATCCTTTAACTATAGTTACATGTATCTCCATGAGATTCTCTTCTATAAGAGGTCTCCTTTACAATGAAAAAACACCAATATCTCACATGAAATGGCATACAAGGACCCTCAAACAATTTGGAAAACAAGGATCTAAACATCAAATCATCATCTAAAAAAAATCAAAAGAAGACATGGAATCAATGCATCTTATGACTCCACTTCCAGGGACGGTTTGAAATAAACACCTCTTTTGAAAAAACAAACTGCATGGTTGAATTCTTAGCAAAACATCATGAAATCTGATTATAAACTTAACACCTTTCTAACTCAGTCAAATTTGGACTCCCCAAGAATCTTAAAGATTCATTAAAGATTCTCCTCTGTGGGGTGACTGAAATTTGGATGCTCAGACAAAGAAACTAATCACACCATCACATTCAGTGTAAAAAATTGAGAAGAATGAGTATAATGTTGGCCTGGTTATGAAACTATCATTTTTGGGCTCCAAGGAATCTTTCGAATTCCATGTGCTTCTTCATGGTTCCTCGTTCATGATTCTTCTCTTAGAAAATATTATGCTAAAATCAGAAAACTAATCATGCCATAAGACTCATTGTGGAATTCTAATCAAATTGAGTATAAAATTCACATGATTCTACCATTATCAAAAATCAGTGTCCAATGGAATCTAAAGATTCCTTCAACATTATGCAAAAGGATATTATGTGGAATATGTTAGGGAATATTCCCCTGTAATATACTCTCGAAGAATGTTCCCTGCCTCGGATGAGTTTCACTATCCCCCACCGTTGGTTCCTTCTCCCTCTCTCCTATGGTCAAATGGCAGAGTTTGGGTTTTAATACACCTCATTGGTAGACGCATCAAGATGTGGCCACTTGGCGTAGTGGAAACCACCTGCCATTTGGTTGCCGAAGACCCAAGGTCAAATTCCTACCCATGCTCTATTTGGTATGGTGGTCATAATTTTTTGCTTCGTGTTTAACTTTATTCGATGTATGTTGTATTAAATGTAGTTTTTATGCGATCACCAATTAGGTGGGTCGACCCACTTCCTAGGCATATTCTGTAACCGCCCTGGTGAAAGTTCCATGTAATAAAAGTTGATAAAGGAAAATTAATAACCATAGTTGATGGGAAACTTATTCCAATCTGAATGTTGGGCAAGACATCCCAGTGTGGGTGTTCATTGGTTTATTATGGCTAAGGAAGTTGGCAGAGGAAATGACTAAGGATTTCGAAAGGAAAAATGGTAGAAATTAGGAGAAAAGGAAGGGGAAAGGTCACATGTTTCATGTGTGGAGGACAATCAAGGAAAATAATGGAAAATGAAAAAATTAGAGGCCTAATTGATAAGAAGGCTTCTGAGGATAAGCTAGTAACTTTTGTCAGTTCAGTTTTGGAGCTCTCTCATTATTCTCTCTCTCACACTCACTCTTGGACACTTAGAGTTTTCTTGGACCACTTTGGCATTGGATGAAGAAAAGAAAATGAAGCAAGTAGAAGGAAGGAGTAAGCAAGGAAGAGCAAGATCAAGCAGCTACAACAAGATTCTTCACAAGTATCAATTTTCATGTGTGTTTTCCTTGATATATTTGGCATGCATGGTGTTCCATGTGGTTCTTTGCTATTATGGTATGGGTTTTTCCAAGAGTCACAACATTTTTAGCCTACCCTTTCCATTTCTGGATAGCCATGGTGTGATGGGGTTGTTACGTTTTGGTTGAGCGCGATTGTCACATGGATTCGAAGATGAGTGAGTTGGATCTCTAAATAGAAGAACACATGTCCTAGTGATCCCTGAACCAAACTGTTGATTGTGGTGAATCCATTGGCCTAGTGACCCTTGAACATGAATGTGGGTTTCGATAAAGCTAGGTATTGTGTGCCTCGATTGGCCTAGGAATCCTTGACAGGTTAATGGGAGGATATATAGTAAATCCTAGAGGTGGTTTCCCTTGATTAGGCCTAAGAATCCCTAGCAATGAATGGTGAGATATAAAGTAAAGCCTCGAGAGTAGAGTCTCATACTAGGGCCTCATGATCTCTGGATCAGACTATGGATTGCGATAATGCCTAAGAGACTAAGAGGTAGGAAAATTCCTCATAGTGTAGGTGGAGAAATCTAGTGGCGTCATGTTTTTTTTTGGACTAACAATGTGGTGAAGATCATGGTACATATTGTTATTACATGTTTATTGTGTTGGCCTAGTCATCTGATATGGATTGTAGTAAAGCCTAGTCTCTATTGATGAGCGTGTGATGGTTTAGCCTAAGGATGACTTGATTGGTTCTTTTGGTTTGAGTACCACATTCATACTTGGAATATGGGATGGAGGTGATTGGTTGTAGAGAGATTTGTCTCAAACAATATATGGTTAGGTGTAACAAGGAAATCCCATCCTCGATTGGCTTTTGTAATCATTAATAAGAGGTTCTTTCCTTGAAATATTATGTGTCAATGTAGTAGTTTATTTGTGGATTATATGGCCGATGTATCCTTGATATTTTTTTTGTTATTATGTTGGTTATAATAATGTATTGTGATAGTCATGATGTATGGTTCTCTTGATGTTTTGATTTGTAAATGAATGAAAAATGCATCTATGACCTATAGATAATAATGAAACTAATGATATAAGGTAACAATGCTTCTTAGTGATTATCAGATATGTATGATACCACTATGCTTAGATATATTGTTTAAAGCTGTAGAATACATATTTGTGACATGTTTGACAAAATTCTTGTCATGGCTAGTAGGGGTCCAGTTAAGTCCTTATTCATGTAATTACATTTTCATCCTTATTTTATCGTTATCTTTTAGATCAGAAAGTTTCATTGAGTTATGGGAGGTTTCATGGGCTCTGGGCCTCAAAAAGTGGCACAAATCCGAGAGTTATAGGCACAATTTTGAGGAGAACAACCCCAGATGCATGCATACCCATGTTGTGGGAGCATTTAGAGCCTCCTAGATGAATGCTTGGCCATATTAAGGGAGTGTTTCAAGATTTAAGGGTCAAGAACATCAATTGGTCTCAGGGGCTGATTACCTGAGTTGTTGGGATGGCTCCTTGGAGTTTTTTCGCTGATGTGGAATGTTTCTATAGTGTGTTTCCACAGATTCCACTTCCTTAAGGTCAACTAGGAGGTTGAATCCCATTATAGTGGCCTTTTGTCACGTATTTACCCCAGTTGGCTGGTTACTTGGGTAGATGTGTGATGAGGGTGTTACAAAGTGGTATTAGACCGAGTTTCGTTCTCTTTGGATGGTGTCTGGTTTATATTCTCTTCGTGTCATATCTAATACCACTGAGTGGTATCAGAGCATGGTTCACTCCTTAGAATATATGGGAAGTGTGTGTTGGTCATGCAGTCATGTCAGTTTCAAATGTCTTAATCATCCTTATAGTCTATATGCTTGTTGCATATGCATTGTGTCAGTCATGGTTGTAGCGATGTCAACATGTGAAAGAAGATGTTGTTTTTGTTAAGTGTGTTGTCATGTGTATGATTGGTTACATGTTGTTTATGCTTGCATATTTTCAGTGTACATTGATATCGTTGTTGTTGTCATGAATGAGGTCATGGAATGTGTAGTTTATATGGTCATGAATTGATGAGTGGACTCTAGCTAGAATGATCTTTATACGTTGATACATTTGTTTGTTATATATCTATATTTTGTTATGTGTGTACATGTACTATGTTGATTTGGATGATCTTGTAGATAATATATCCTCCAAAAATTATACTAAGCTACATTGGCTCATTTTCATTTGGTTTAGCTGACATAGTATGCTTTGCAGTAAAGTAATGAGAAATGACTAGGAAGACGGTAGACTACAAAGATTCTCCCTATGAATCAGATGAGTAGCATGGTGTTTGGAAATCTTTTGACTTAGTAGATACATTGAGAAGTTTGAAGGAAGAAATAAGGATTTGTAAAGAAAACAATGACAAAATCATGTAGGCATGAGAGAAACAAGAAAAGGTTAATGCAATACTCCTTTAGAGTTTCTTACAATTGCAGTGATACGGACCACTTAGGATCAACCATGGGTAAGGGGACATAACTAGTGGAGCATATGGCAGTAGGTCTCATGAGGACATAGCTCGGATAGAGATTACACGGTTAGAGATGGCAGATTGTTGGATACTCTAGATAATAGAGGTGATGGATACAAGTATTCTTCTAGTTCTTGTTTTGATAGGCATTATTGGCTTCAGGGTTTTAGACCCATGTTTAGAGTTAGCTATGCTAACCAACAAAACCTATAGTACTCTCCTTTTTTAGTAAGGATCTCCATAGCGTACACCGCAGTCTCACTCGAGGAAAAATTGGGCGATGCTAGAACAAGGTTTCTGCATCAGAAGGGGTTATACAGTGTGGCTATAATGTTTCTATCAGTTAGGTCTTAATCCAACCTACATGAATTGTTAACCTGATTGTTACAGTCGTAAATCATTTTCCTACTTAACATGCATGTGAGTTGTGTGTAACTAGTGTAACATGTATCATTCATCTTATAAAATAGTATTTGAACTTATGCGATGAAATTGCAGAAGAATTATATAAAAATGAACTCTAAATAGTCTAACACACATAAACTACATGAACATAAGAAAATACATAGATCTGTCTCAAATTCTTCTTTATTTGTTCAAGTCTTCATAGAGACAATATTTCTAACCCCGCACACACAGTTGTAGGGTCCTGTACACACAACTGCAAACTTATGAAGGTATCTCACACACAGCTACAGGATCCTTCCCCTTCGCCTGACTACAAAAAGATATCCTAATTACAGACTGAAAAACATATCAACTCATCTATTGATTTCCTTAGACTTGCTAGGACATATCTTTAGATATTCTTTTACCCTTACAATACCATGTTCCACAAACCATGAGCGGAGCTTGAAATACTCTAGATAATCCCATACCTTTATGAAAGGAAGGGATTTGACTTGCCTTAAAGCCCCTTTGACTCTTATAACCTTGTTCTAATGATGCTCCACTCCTCAAAATTTGGAGTCTTTACATGACTCAGAAAAAACTTCGACTTGAGGGACCCATACCCAATAGGCACCAAACACAAAGATGTGACTCATCCTCAAGTCACTCATCTTGGATGTCCTTGATCTTTGCTTTCAAGCCAATGTATGCAGACTTCAATGGATGAAGTGTTGTTGTGCATTTCTCTGCGGCTTGTCGAACATTGTCCATGAGCCTCTCTGTTGTCAGCCCTTTTGCTGCAAGGCCTACTGGCCTATTTTTTTTGCATGCCCTTCAATGTTCCCTCTAGTTCCTATGAGAGACGAAAAGACTCATCTGCCCAAGGCTGCATTCGAACGAAGATGATTTTTGCCTTCCTTCACATCTCATCGATATGTCCCTACAGAAGTGTTCCTTCCTCAAGATGGGCGAACCATTGCATAGGTGTTAAGGTCCACGTTGTTGCTTTAAGCTCATCAAAATGTAGTTTTGTGTCTCTAATTTTCACTTCAATATTCTGCACATGTGGGTCGTCTTGCAGTAAGGCCCTCATTTCCATTGTATTTTGAAAAAGTTTACTACAATAATTGACCACATTCGGTATTTGTGCCATAGCATCTTTTATGGTAACTACGCACTGGTCTCAAACTTTCGGTGGCGTTGTAGGCTGCAACTTCATTTGAATTTCTATAATCTACACCTATAGTTCCAATCTAACATTGCCCACCTCTGCCTTTTATTATTTCACTATTGTCGCTAGTTTCTAAATTTTTTCTGTTGAACCAACCTCAATTTAGCTCTGAAGCTCTAGAATTTCATTCCATACCTTGGTTATAGCCTCTTCTAGTTGTTGGCTATGCGCAACTACCTCCTCATGATCCTGTAGTGGTTTATTCCTTTCATTAAACATTTGTTGTATGCTGATTTTGACTTCGTTGATGACCAACATATTTTGCTTCTCTAGTACCTTGAGATCATCTATGATGTCCCAACTTGTGCAACGTCTGAAGGGGAAGTGCCACAATATTGAGGCTTAGATTCTTTAATTTTCGTGTGCTCCCCTTGTCTTCTATAGTCTCGATGTGTAATGATCCTTCTGGAAAATGTACTACTCGGAGGTCTATGGTATGCTCTCCTATCAAAGGTCCTAAACTCACTTGATTCACACTCGCTTGAACCATACTCATTTGAACCTACAACTCCTTAAGTCTTTGTTGGACCCTTTCCTATACTGCCTTCTATTTATCTTCAATATTCACCCACATCTCCTCCATCATAGCTTGGACAATGTCACAAATTTCTTCAAAGTCCCCCTTAGTGAGAACCAATGGTTATGTGTTGGAATATTTATCTGACTTCTTCTTCTTCCGTGCACCACCAACATGCTTCTTCTACCACTTCCTTACTATAAATAGAGAATCACCATCCTCTATGTCAACAAAAGGGTCTTCATGACCCTGATACCCCTCTTGTGTCTCCTACTCAACTAGGCACTTAGTTTCCTACGCATTCTTTTCCTCAAGGTCATTTGTGACTGTCAGAGGCACTTTCTTTGTATCGTTCTTTGCTACTGATTTTTTGGCATGCATACCTTTACTGGTCTTACTTGTGGTTGCATTCTTTATTGAGTTTCCAGGTAAGGTGACCCAATTACTTGACCAATTGCTGATGACCATTAGGATGTTATCTTCAGAAACTAAGTATGGTAGCTCATACCATAACTTCTCCAAATCTTTCTTAGCAGAGATAAAGACATTGTGAAAATCCGCTTTAAAGTCGACAATGTTTCTAATTTTTGAAATAATGTGGGTTATAGCCACAACATTTTCTTGATGACTATGTGCAGATCCATCTCAAACAGAACCGAGAACATTTTTTTCTCTCTATCCCAGGTCAGTTCCTTAGATGCCCACAATGAGGAAAAGTTCTCAAAATCACACACATCAGGGTCCATAGTGCCAAACGATGACTCCTCTAGTGTTATCCATGCTACCAATGTCCCTAAGAGAAATAAGCACACATAGTGTAATGGATTGCCTTCTTCCAGTTCTTATTGATAATCATAAAAAACTCTTGACATAGATACTCGACCTAGTGACACTAGACCCTTTTCCTGCACTGCGAAACCTAGGATGCAACTAGGGTTGACACTTTGTCTGCCTAACACTTCCTCATGATATTACTGGCCAAAATGGATGCGGAAAAATGGACAACCTAATCATTAATAGAACTCATAGCATATCCTCGATATTTCTTGACTAAGTCGAAGTCACTCCTCATCTGATCGGTGAGCTTTTTCACCTCAGACTTACTAAAAAATGCATCATTGAGGTTCACTCCTTTGTGAGGCAGTGCAATAATCCTTTGAATTAACATATCATCAATTGGGATTGGTGTCTCAACCCAAAAACACCCATCATGTACCAATGCCAATAATTTTCCCACACAAATTGTGTTTATGTTCTTGTGCCCAAAGTGTGGAACATAAATCATATTCAACAACCCATCGCGTTGAATCCTTACAACCCATTTCATCAAATCAACCCTTGTCACTCCATCTTCTTCGTAATAAAAATATTGGAGGTACTTTCTAAGTTCAAATTGGGGATACTTGCTATGATCATTGAAATCCTAGTACTCCATATGCATTTGTGGCACTCTGGTCAATAACTCTCCCTCAATCGACACTTCCTCTGGTAATGGAGGTGTAAATATCTTCCATAAGTTGGCTTTTGCCATGACATATAAGGTGGAAACTTGGAGATTGGTTCCACCTTGTTTGTGTTGATATTCTAAAATTCGTCAGTTATTTCTTCATCATCCAGATCTTGGGGCTCCATTGTTTGCTTCTGTGTATCCATTCTCTCCTTACTCTATTGTTTCGGGGGATTTTCCTTGGTGATTTCCTAACCAGGGTATTTTATGGCTTCTTCTGCTTCTTGGCTACTACTATTATGGCAGTAGGCTTACTTCTTGGCGATCTTGGTGAAGTAGTATGTGCTACCTCTAAAGTGGTTATGATGGATTCTAGTCGTCAACTCAGAAAATCTTGTTCAATCTCCTTCCAATTCCAACCATACATGCAACAAAATGCTTAGCTCACACTTAGGCACAAAATCACAGAGCGAATTTTCAATAAACAAATTGTCTAAAAGTGGAGCAAGGTGCCATATTTATAACCTTTTTCAAACTCAAACCAGTTAATCGCTGCAATATCCTCCTCATAAATATAGATTGGATGGAATATTTCAATAGATATGCACCTTAAATTCATTTCCCCCTCTCCTTAGATTGCCAGGATTCTGAAGAAGCATAATGTTCCCGCAAACTTTAGACCTCTTAATATCATCTGTGGCTCCCTTAGGTCTGTAAAAGATGCTATCGATCCTAAAGACATGAAGGGTGTCTATGTCATTCCCTGTTCCTGTGGGACACCATATATTGGAGAGACCGGTCGCTCTATCAATCAAAGGATAAATGAACATTCAACGGACTTAAGGCATGGAAGGGCCAAGTCCTCGGCCCTGGATGAACATGCTGAGAAGACTAAACACCATGTTTGTATTGAAGAGACTCACATCATTGCAAAGGTTGCGCAGTTTCACCATCGAAATTTTAGAGAGGGCCTGGAGTTGAAAAAAGGCCTAAAAACCTTAATAGGGATGACGACTGGAAGATTAGCAGTTGCTGGATCCCAGCCCTGTCTTCCTAGCCGTCTCATTCCTTATTCTCTTTGGTTTCTTGGTTTCTTTACCCTCCCTTTTTCGGTGGGTATCTTCTTTTATGTGTCTCCTTTGCCCCCTCTCCTAAAGACCGGGATTTTCCTTTTGTTGGGGTATAGCATAATCTTTTTTGTGCTAGCAATAGGAGCCTTTAGTGTCTTTTGTATTATGATAGGAGTGTATAAATGATTATAATTCGGATTAGAATTTCCTCGGTTTAATAGGGTTCTAGATTGTTTTTTAAATAAGAACATTTACTAATTAGCTGTATGATATATGAGTAAGATTTAGTGAGATTAAGGAATAGAAATTAAATAGATATATAATAATAGGTATATAAGATTAACGAGTAGATTCTTAGTAATTAAATGAATTATAATTAGGGGTAATGGTAAATAAATCTATTAATATTGTAATATTCACATTAATAGTGAAAATACATAATATTATTATTATTAATAATTTAGTTAAATGGGTAGATAAGAGAATTATTTACCATTTCAATTAGATATATTCTCATCCTAATATAATGGTAAACATTGATATTAGTAATAATATTAAGAATGATAAAAAATGTTTAAGGTAAGTACATATAAATAGATTAATAATAAAAAAGTTCGAGTTTCATAAAAGAATATACCATCTTATTCGAATAAGTAATACCTATCCTAATAGAAGGGTAATATTAATGATATATTAGGTAAATATGATAGACAAATATATTAATAAAATAATAATTAAATTAAGATCTAAAATTAAAAATAGGATATGGTATAATAACGAGTAGATTTTTATTGTTTAAATAAATAATATTTATTGTTGGTATTATATAAGGGTAATGGTATTGATAGCGAAGATATTTAATATTATATATCATATTTAGATTTATATTATTTACCATTTTATTTCCTCATCCCAATATAAGGGTAAATATTGATATTAATTTAATGATTTTTATGGAAATATATATTAAAATAAATAAATATATTATTAAAATACTAATTAAATAGGTTTTAGAAATAATATGTGTTTTTTACCATTCTTAAATAGTATTATGGAAAATAAATATATTAATATTAATAATCATAAATGGATAAATATAATAATTAAATAAATTTAGGGTCCCTCCCCCTGGGAATGGTCAACCTAGCTGTTAGGGACCGTTAACCCTGTCAATTTAGTTGTTGGATTGGCTTGCTGTCCCTATTTATTGCATCGCTCAGATTGGATGTTCAACTTGTCCTGATGATGAACCACACTGGTTGGTTCGAAACGCGTCAACAAATGATTTTTTATGTGATTTTTCCGAAATTATTTTCTAAACAAGATAATTCTCCTGTCAAATCAAGCCAAAAAGTCATATTCTGGATGAGTTGCATTAGAACCCACCCTGTATCCCATTTACCCCTTCTTCGTCATAGCTTTCTCCATCTATGCCATCCTCCCAAATGTCATGTAACCATCCTTCTGCAAGAAAGAACATCTTTGGTAGAGTACTTTATGGTATTGTGCTTTTTTCCAACTACATGTAGTACTACGAATTTCCTTCGTTCATATAGTAATCACATAGCACCACAAAAAAAATCATCCCTGTAGAGTTCGAACCTACTCCCATTAACTCGCTCAACACATAATTCTCCATTTAGCTTCGCAAGTTGAACTGTGCCACTGTATTAGATATCCTTAATAATGTACATGCCTAGCCAATGCATCTTGAACTTATGAAGGAACTATGTGAACTTAATATAGTATAGCAAAACCAAGGCTCCATTCTTAAAAGTTTTCTCCTTAATATTTCTATCATGAAAGGCCTTTTCCCAGGATTTTTGTACTTGTTGGTGAAATCTTGTAAGAAATCGATCATCTTCTAGTGCTACTAGTTGTTCTAGTGTTTATTCCATAATATCATTTTCTTCCATATCCATGATTGTGGTAATTCTAAGACTTTGTACTATATATTCCATTGGCATTATGACTTCCTATCCATACACCATTCTAAATGGAGTCTTCCTTGTCAACTTCTTCCAAATAATCATGTATGCCCATAACGCTGTGGATATGCACAAATCCCAATCATTCTTGTTGATGTTGCCTGCCTTCACGAGAGAGTTTTGCAAAATTTGATTAAAAGCCTCAAATGTGCCATTCGATCATTGGGATCTTTGGGCACCCAAACCTCGATCATATATACTCAAAGATGAAATGTGTAACAGTACCTACCCTGCAATCATTCTATAGGTTGTGCCTTAGCTTATCTTGTCAAATAATTGTCGCAGTAATAATATATCACGCATCGGTCTTCTTGCATGGCGGATTGATCGGACCCACAAAATCAATCACACACTTATCAAAAGCCTAAAATGTAACTTATGGATTCAACGGAAATTCATCTCTTTCTGATGGTCTTATGGTCCTCTGAAAAACATCGTAAGCACTACAATAGTCCTTAGAATCCTTGTGCACCATGGGCCACCATAGTCCTGCCCTAAAAAATATTTGTGTAGTTTCTTTTCCTGTGTAGTGCCCTCCCATGACACCACCATGTGCTTCTACAAAAATACTTTGTCTTTCATGCTCAGGGACATACCTATGCAATATTTCATCAGGGCCCATTTTATACAGATGCCTAGCAGTCAGAGAAAGATCTGCCACTTTGACTACTAGTTCTGTCTTCTATTGCATTGTATACTCCCCAATGGCTACTCCAGTAGTCAAAAAGTAAATAATATCTACAAAATTTTCATGATCAACCCTTACTACAAAGAGTTTCAAATTAGGAGATACTTCTTCAATTTTACTTGGTTATTTGTGAGTCTCAATTCTATACAGGTGATCTAGCCCAATGTTAAGTCATTTCAACAACGAAACCATTTCTGGCCTTCAGGGCCTTACAACCACATTCAAAGTTAACTCTACTAACCAAAAAAATGCCATATTATTGGCCCTTTTCAACAATGATCTGCTAAGTGAAAACCACAATCTTACCACAGGAAATATTAGGGGATGCTAGAGGCATGTTTTAGCATCTAGAGGGATCATGCAGTGTGGTTATAAGGTTTCTACCAGTAAGGCTTAATTGGACCTTCATGAACCATTAACCTTATTGTTACATCCGTAAAGTTTTTTCCGACTTAACAGACTTGCGAGTTGCATGTAACTAGTCTAACATGTACTATTCATCATATAAAACAGTATTTGAACCTTCACCATCCAACTTCAAAAAAATTGTATAAAAACTAACTATAAACAGGCGAAAACACAGAAACTATGTTAACATAAGGAAACACACAAATCTCTCTCAAATTATTCTCTATTAGTTCAAGTATTCACAGATACAATATTTCTGACCTTGGGCACACAGTTATAGTGACCTAAGCAGATAGCTGCAAACTTTTAAGGTCTCCATGCACATGTCTACATGAGCCTTCCCCTTCACCCAAATACATAAAGATCTCATCATTACAAACTCAAAAGCATATCATATCATCCATTGATTTCCTTAGAATTGCTAGGGCATCCATTTATATATTCGTTTACCCCTATAATACCATGTTCCGCAAACCATGTGTGGAGCTCAAAATATTCTAGATAATCCCATCCCTTTACAAAATAAGGGGCTTTGAACCGATGTAAAGCCCCTTTGACTCTTATAACCCTCAGTTAACTGTGCTTCGTTCCTCAAAATGAAGAGTCTTTACATGACTCAAACAAAACTTGGACCTAGGGGAGCCCTACCCAATAGGCATCATGATCATAATCATTATCATCCTTATAAGAGGAGTGCAAGAAAAATTTTAGGGGCTAATATTTGTACGTGGCTGAATTCTCCATGTTTTTTCCCAAAAAAAGTTTCGCCAATTTCTATTTTTTCTAAAAATACTCACCCACATTTTCTAGTATAAAATATTTTACACTAAAAATCGGAATTTTTTTATATAAACTAATATAAAATTATTAGAAATCTAAATATTTTTACAAAAAAATTGTCAAACAATTTACAATTTGCATAAGCAACCAAGAATATTTGCCAAGGTTTCTAAACATTAAAATAAACTTCCATCCTTAAAATTTTCCTTGGAGGAGTGATAGGGAATACTTTCTAGATGAATTTAAGAAAGAAAAGCCACCTATGTTTGATGGAGATTTGAAGAATCTAGAAGATGCACAAGCTTGGATGCCTAGTATGAACAAGTTCTTTGCATTGGATGAGTACACAAAAAACATGAAGGCCATAATTTTTATCTTCACCGTAAAGGATAAGGCATATATCTAGTGGGAATATGTGAAGCGGGTTAGACACATCAGGATGGAGGACTTAAGTTGGCATGAGTTCAAGAGGCTTTTAAGGAAGAAGTGCTTGTCAGAAAGGTACTACGATGGTAAGGCCAAATAGTTATATGAGTTAAAGATGTGGCTAATGAGAGAAGAAGAGTAGAAAACTAGGTTCCTAGAGCTATTGAGTTATGTATCATATCTTAAATATTATAAGTCTAAAGTTCAATGATTTTTCAATGGTTTTTCATTAGCATTTAGAGATTGTATTGAGTATGATGAACCTTTATCACTTGAGGAGGTTATTAGAAAATTAAAACATTTCTCTGAACAGTCAAGGCATAAGAATGAATCTCAGCAACAATGGAAAGGGAAGGATAAGGATTAAGGTAAGGGAAAATGGAAACATAAAACAACAAGGCATAAGAATGTAAAAGAGAAAGAAAATGTGACACAACAAAAGAAGTTCAATCTAGCAAGACAAGGACATTGATCACATCAACATCATAAAGATTATGGGATAGTTGGAGTGTTGGACACGTTGTAAGGAATGACATAAGAGATATTTTCCACAAAATTAGGGTGGTAGGCCTCATAGATATAGTGCACATGAGGCATAGACTGTTGGAAATGTTGGTCAGAGTGTTCCTCGTATTTATGCAGCATTAGATAATAGGTAAGCCTAGCATCAAGAATTTACCATTGAGATGGATGGTAAGCTTTGTGATCAAGTTGTTTTTATTTTAATTTACCCTAGATCTAATTATAGTTATGTTAGCCTTGACTGGGTGGATAAATGTGTTTTGAATAAATAAGTGCATGTAGAATCTTAGTTAGTGCAGAAAGAAAAGAGTTTATCATTTGATAAGAGCTTGTGCATTTGACTTGAATGGCTTATCTACAACAACACATTCGAACATATTTCCATTGGGATCATATCATATGTTATTGGTTATGGACTCACTATACCTTCGCAGGACCAAGGTTGATTATTATGACAAGGTAATTGAGTTCTTGAATAAGAATGGGGAACCAAGAGTCTTACAGGGAAAGGAAAAATCCATGCCAATTAGGATGCTTACAGCTATGTAGGCCAATCCTAGTCATAGGAAAGGTTGTGTGTTATTTGTAGTGCATATTACTAGCGACAAATGTTAGTAATTCAAGGATGGAGAGTTTTTGATCTGGTACCCAATACTATAGAAGTTTCAGGGTGTGATTCTAGTAAACATTTCATATATTCCACCTTAGAGGGAAGTATACTTTTTTATTGAATTAGTTCCAGAGGAATCTCCAACATCAAAGGCACCTTCTAGGATGAGAACACCTGAGTTGGTATAGTTAAAGTTGTAGCTAAAAGAGATGCCTAACAAGGGATAGATGAGGCCAAGTGTATCACCTTGGGGTGCACCATTATTCTTTGTAAAGAATAAGGATGGTACTCTCATATTGTGCATTGACTATAGGTAGTTGAACAAAGCGACCATCAAGAACACGTATATGTTGCCAAGGATTGATGAATTGTTTGATCAATTGAGGGGAGAAAGAATGTTCTTAAAGATCAATCTGAGATCCAAATATCATCCTGTATGCATTAAAGAGGAGGATATTTACAAGACAACTTTCTATACCAGCTATGGGAATTATGAGTTTGTTGTAGTTTGACTAATGCTCCATCTACCTTTATGTGTTATGAACAATGTGTTGCAACCCTATTTGGACATGTTTTTTATTGTGTTCATTGATGCCATATTGGTATATTCTAAAAATGAGGAAGAGCATATCGAGCATTTGGGAGTAGTGTTAAGGTTCTTGAGAGAGAATTAGTTGTATGCTAAGCTCATCAAGTGAAATTTATTTCAGAATGAGGTACACTAATTGGGACATGTTGTTTCCAAGGATGGTATAACATTGTATCCAGAGAAGGTAAGAGCTATCATGGAGTGGTGAGCTCCTAGAAATGTAGATGAGCTAAGATCCTTCATGGGATTGATAGGTTATTATAGGAGGTTCATCAGGAACTTCTCATAGATTTCTTATCCTTTTACATGATTGTAGAGGAAAGGTAAGAATTTTGAATGGATAGAGGAGTGTGAGGCCATTTTTGAGTAGCTTAAGTAGTTATTGACACATGCTCCAGTGTTAGAGATTACATATCTGGACAAATAATTTGTAGTACATACATATGCTTGTAGGAGAGGATTTGGTGGAGTCCTTATGCAAGAGGGATAAGTAGTGTTCTATGAGTCACAGAAAATAAATGAGCATGATCAGAATATCCAATACATGATTTTGAATTAGGAGCAACCATTGATGCATTAAAGATGTGGAGGCACTATCTTCTTGGAAGGAGGTTTTCATTGATGAGCAATCACAGTGGGTTGAGGTATCTATTTAACCAGCTAAATATGAATGCCAAACAAGCTAAATTGTTAGCCAAAACTAGTAAAATTGATTTGGAGATCAAATACATCAAAGGAAAGGAGAATAGGGTGATAGATGCTCTTAGTAGACCGATATAGGTAAATGATATAGAAAATATGAGTTCCTATGGGACATATCTACATGATAGGATCTTGTATGGAGGCTAGTAGCATGATAAGTATAGAGAGATTAGGCACAGGTTACAACAGAGTACAAGTGCATGTATAAGTACAGTTAGTGGTACAAGTATAGGTATAGGTGAACAGGATGTGGACTATTCTCTCATGGCAGATGGATTGATCAGATTTAGAGATATGATATATGTTCCAAACCACGGTGAGCTCAAGAAGGTGATCTTGAGTGAGTTTCATGTGAAACCATATTTAGATCACCTAAGATATTAGAAGACACTGGCAGCAAAGAAAATATTCTATAATTGACCAGAATTGAAGAGAGATGTAGCAAAGTTTATGGCTAGATGCTTGGATTTTCAGTAGGTGAGTGCAAAGTGTAAGCATCCAGGTGGAGTTCTATTACCGATCACACTTCTAGAATGGAAATGGGAGGTCATTTCAATAGATTTCATCACGGGTTTTTGCAAGACATCTAGAAAACACGATTCCATCATGGTTGTTGTGGCTAGGTTGAAAAAGGTTGTGCACTTCATTCGAGTGAAGAATACTTATTTATCTAGTGACATGTTCCTTGTTCATAAAAAATGTGGTCAGATTGAATGCTGTCCTAAAGAATATTTTATAAGACATGGATGTAAAGCTCACTTCCATGCTTTGGAAGGAGTTATTTGTAGGTTTGGGTAGAATGTTGGCCTTTAGTACAACTTATCCTCTACAGACATATGGATGAACAAAGAGGGCCAAAAATATCTTAGAGGATATTTTGAGGATGTATGTGATGCACCAACAATGAAAGTGGGAAGAGTACCTTCCACTAGTAGAGTTCGCTTACAACAATGGGTGTCAGGAACCTTTGAATATGGGTCTATTTGAAGCATTGTATGGGCAGAGTTGTGATAGTCCAATCAATTTGAGTGATCTAGTTGTTAGGGTGTTGATTGGGCCTAACATGTTGGAAGACATGGAGTAGGAAAAATAGGTACTCAAGATTAATTTGAAAGCAGCATGGGATGGGTGGAAGAACTATGCAGATTGGAAGGAGTTCTAAGTTGGGGAACATGTGTAGTTTCACATCAAACCAAAGAGTATCTACTTGTGGATTGCATCATGTGCCAAGTTGGCACCCTAGTTTTGTGGACATTTCGAGATTATTGAGAGGATTGGACCTATAGCCTCACAAGTCGTGCTACCTCCAATAGTGAAAGTACATGACGTTTTCCATGCGTCATTGCTTAAGAAGTGTGTTAAATATGTTAATCATGTGATTGATTAGTTTGTATTGTAGGTGGAGCCAAATGGATAATTCTAGCTAGAGCCTTAGTGTATATTGTAGAGAAAGTTGTTCATGCTCCGGAACCAAGAAATCAAGGAGCTTCAAGTGTAGAGGAAGCACTATGGTCCCTATGAATCTACATGGGAGATGGCACATTAGATGCATGCTATGTATCCTTCCTTATTCACTGGTTGAGAAAATGTTTCGGTATATGTCTTTGGTATATGTTTTTGTAGATGTTTTGGTGATGTTTTGATGTGTGTACATATGTATATGGATGTGAATACCTCCATAAGCTAAGTTATAAAGCTCCAATAAGTGGTATGGGTTTCACATCTTTAGAGTTTTCATGTTGGTTTTCTTCTTAGCATGATGATCATTGTAAATATTAAATCAAGCTATGTTATAAAGCTCCATCGGAAGTATGTTTTTGTTTCAACATTTTTGTCAAGGTGTAGGTGTGGTTGAACATCAAGGACAATGTGCCCTAAGGGGGAGGGTTTTGTAACATCCCTAGTGAAAATTACATGTAATAAAAGTTAATAAAGGAAAAATAATAACCATGGTTAATGGGACACTTATTCCAAGCTAAATGTTAGGAAAGACATCTTAATGTGGCGTTCATTGGTTTATTATGCTATGGAAGTTGGCAAAGGAAATGGTTAAGGCGTTGGAAAGGTAAAATAGTAGTTTCACACATTTATTTATGAAAATAATGGAGATTAGGAGAAAAGGAAGCTGAAAGGTCACAAGTTACATGTGAGGAGGAAAATGAAAAAAAAGGAGGCCTAATTGATAAAAAAAGATTTTGAGGATTACTTGGTACCCTTTGTTAGTTCATTTTTGTAGCTCTCTGATTACTCTCTCTCTCTCTCTCTCTCACACACACACACTCTTGGACACCTAGAATTTTCTTGGAGAATTTTAGCATTGGATAGGGAAAGGCAAAGGAGATAAGATGGAGGAAGGAGTTAGAAAGGAAGAGCAGGATCAAGCAACTATAACATGATTCTTTGTAGGTGTCAATTGGCATGTGTGTTCCCCTAGTTGTATTTTGCATGCATGGTATTGCATGTGATTCTTTGCTATTATGGCATGGGTTTTTCCAGGTGTAACAATGTTTTCAGCCTAACCTTGCCATTTCTAGATAACCATGGTGTGATGGGGTTATAATGTCTTGGTTGCACTGGACTATCAAATGGATTCGAAGCTGAGTGAGGTGCATATCTAGATTAAAGAACACATGGTCTAGAGGTCCCTGAACTAGACTATGGATTGTCGTAAATCCACAGGCATAGTGACCCCTGAACCAGATGGTGGGTTGCGGTAAATCCAGATATTGTGTGCCTCGGTGGCCCAACTCAACTAATTAATGGTGGTATATATGGTGAATCTTAGAGGTGGTCTCCCTTGGTTAGTCCTAGGAATCATTGCGAGTGAATGGTGGGATATACAATAAATCTTAGAGGCTGGAGTCTTGGTTTAGGGCCTAGTCATCCTTGGACTGGACTGTGGATTGCGGTAAATCCTGATAGAATAGGAGATAGGAAAATTCCTCACAATGTACATGGAGGAATCCAGTGCCATACATGATTCTTTTGGCCTAGTGATTTGTTGGAGATCATGTTAAAGCTCACTATTACATTTTTATTGTGTTGGTCTAGTGATCCAGTGTCAATTATGGTAATGTTTGGCTTCCACTAATGAGGGTGAGGTGCTTTAGCCTCATGATACCTTGCTTGGTTCTTTTGGTTCCAATGTGACATTCATTATTGGAATATGGCACATGGGTGATTGGCTAAAGAGAGACTTAGCTCAACCAATCTATGGTTGGGTGGAACATGGTAGCCCTAGCTTGGGTTGGCTTTTGCATTCATTAATAAGAGGTTCTTTCATTGACACCACATGTGTAAACATACTAGTTTATACGTCAATTTTATGGCTGATGTATCCTTGATAATTTTTTTGTTGTTGTGCTGGTTATAAGCATGTATTATGATAATGATGGTGTATGGCACTCCTCGTGTTTTGATTTGTAAATGAATGAATAATATATCTATGACATAATATATGATAACATAGCTAATGATATAAGGAAACAATTCTTCTTAACAATTCTCAGATAAGTATGCTCAAATATGTTGTTTAAACTTGTAGATTACATATTTGTGATATTTTTTTATGAAATTCTTGTCATGGCTAGTAGGGTCCAGCCAAGTCCTTGTTAAATTAATTGCATTTCTATCCTTATTCTGTTTTTATCTTTCAGTTCTGAAAGTGTCATTGAGTTCTAGGCAGTAACCTAAGCTCTGGGCCTGAAAAAGTTGAACAAATCTTGGAGTCACAGGCATAGGTCTGAAGGGAAATGTCCCATGACACATGCATACCAATGATGTGGGAGTTTCTGGAGCCTTCTGGACTCATGCATGTCCATATCAATGGAGAATATTAAGTTTTAAGGGGCTAAAACATTAGTTTGTTGGTTACCTCAGTGGTTGGGATGGCTCCTAGGAATTTTTTTATTGATGTGGAAGGTCTTTTTTGCGTGTTTCTTTAGATTCCACTTCATTAAGGTCACCTATGAGGTTGAATCTCATTATAGTTACCTCTCGTTGCATATTTACCCTGGTTAACTGGTTACTTGGGTAGATAGGTGATGAGGGTGCTACATGTATGAATCTCGACAACCCCACAACATAATGTATGGTTGTTGGCCATTATATACATGACAATCTTTTGGTGGCGAGTATGCCAATTATGGCCCACCCTCATTTTAAT
>APFE030709914.1:0-18729 GCA_000404065.3 Pinus taeda
CTGCGCTGAATCTTGCAGAAAAAGGTCTAATCGGCCAGTTCACCGGTTTGTGGCCATCCCCGAGAGCAGTCGAAAAATGGGTCAAAAGGAATTGGTTACCTTTGGTAAATGAAGGAATCAAGATCTATTTTGTAGGCAAAGGGTTCTTCGTTTTCTTGTTTGACAGTATAGAGGACAGAGGCCTGATTTTCAGAAACGGGCCATACTTCATGGGGCCTCAAGGACTCTATTTGAACAAATGGTCTACTGATTTCGATCCAGCGCAAGACGTGCCCAAGGCGGTTCCTGTCTGGGTGCGCCTCCCGCATCTTCCCCTGCATTGCTGGAATCAAAACTCACTTCAATTCATTGGAAATGCACTTGGGAAATACATAGACCAGGCCCCAAGGAAGGATCAATACTCTTGCGCCCGGATCTGCGTGGAGGTAGATCTGGAAACAGGATTACCCGAAGCGATTCAGCTATCGGTGGCAAACTGGACACACATACAAGAGCTTGATTATGAACAGCTGCCTTTCAAGTGTCGATTCTGTCATGAGTACGGGCACTTTGCAAGATACTGCAAAAAAAGAAACGAGGAGACAACAGAGAAGGAAAAAGAAGAACAATGGAAACAGGCAAAGAAGTCAACATTCAACAGACAGAGTAACAAAAACAAGGCTAAAGGGACAGAGAACAAAGTAGATAATGGAAGCACAAGTAACCAAAACGCCGGAAGCAGTGAAACAAAAGGCAACGAGGGGGATAAAAATCCCTTTGAAATCCTCACGCCTCCTTCAGATCCTCCGGAAGCAGGGGAAGAAGAACCACCACAGCAGGAGAATATTGAAACCACAGAACCAGGTAATATCCCAATCCCCATTCCAAGCAATATTTCTTCCCCTTCATACGCAGATATAATCAAAAAAAGAAGAAAACCATAGAGAATTTGGGGTCATCAGATGATGAAATATTTGAAAGGACAACAAAAAGGGTTGGACGAAGATCAAACAAGGAAACTAGAGAAGAGGAGTCAGAAAGACAAAAAACCCTCGGCAGTCAAGCTACCATCGAAATGACACTAGGGAGGAATATTAGGCCTAGGACCTCCAAAGGAGGAGGGCCTATCCCTATAAGTGGTAAATGATGCAGTTGATCTCTTGGAACTGTAGGGGTCTGGGTAATCCCCACAAGGCAGAGGCTATCAAATATTTATTGAAGATGGAGACCGCGGACATCCTTATGCTCCACGAAACCAAAGTAGAAGGGGAAACCCTTCTAAACACCAGCGCTATGAAATGGAAATTTGATTCAAGAAAGGTTGTTAGTGCAAGGGGCACGGCTGGAGGAATAGGTACTTTTTGGACAAAAGACTTCTCACTAGAGCGATTCTTAGCGACCCAACATTGGATCTTCACAGAGCTGCGCCACACCGTAAGCAATCTTTCCCTCGCTCTGTTTAATTTGTATGTCCCTGTTCATTATGAAGAAAAGAGAGAGTGCTGGAGGACACTCTTGGATTATATAGCGCAAATCAGCCCCTCAAATTTAGTCATAGGTGGAGATCTGAATATAACTCTAGAGCCCAAAGAAAAGAAAGGAGGGATTCAGTCTAGAGACCCTTTCATCAATACAGTGGGTAATCTGATTCTGCAGTGGGATTTGGTAGACTTCAAACCAGTGAAAGGCAAATACACCTGGACAAACAACAGAACCGGAGAAAATCAAATTTCTGCCAGATTGGATAGGTTTCTCATCAGCAGCTCATTAATGATGGACAGCAGAATAGTTTTCACTAAGATTCTTCCAAAGCTCACATCGGATCATAAGCCTACCCTCTTATGCCTAAAAGAAGAAGAAGATTTAGGCCCCCTTCCATTTCGTTTCAACCCCCTTTGGGCAGGTAAAGAAGGGTTTTTAGAAATAGTTCAAGCAGCATGGAGGATGGATGTACTCGGTTCCCCAAGCTATGTGTGGGAACAAAAAATGAAAAATACAAAAAAAAGCACTCAAAGATTGGATAAAGAAATCCATGCAATCCCCCAATAGGCAAAGGAAGGAGGCAGTTCTTCGTTTGGAAGGAATACAACTTGAAATGGAGGAGAAAGATCTCTCTTCCACAGATTTAGCCAATGAAAAATCTGCTCAAAGGAATGTATATTGTTCTTTTCGAAATGAAGAGGAATATTGGCGCTTAAAGTCTCGAAGTCTGTGGCTTAAATCTGGGGACAGAAATACCTCATACTTTCATAGACAGTGCAGGGCCCGTCTCTCGCGCAATCATATAACATAAATTACCAGCACTAGTGGTCAGGTTTATAAAGGATTTTCTCAAATCAAAGAAGCAGCTGTAAATCACTTTCAGAACCTTCTTAGTGCAGAAAGAAATGGGAACGAGGAGGATGAAGTAGAGTTTCTTACAACCATCCCAAATCTAGTCAGTGAGGAAGATAATGATTCTCTGATGAGCCCAGTAACGGAAGAAGAGATAACCAATATAGTCTGGTCCATGGAACCAGATAAAGCCCCAGGTCCCGACGGTTTCTCAGTACACTTTTACAGAATTTGTTGGGAGATTATCAAATTTGATCTCTTCAGAATGATAAGAGGAATCTTGAGGAAGGCAAAAGTGGGGGGTGGAATAAGATCCACATTTCTCGCTTTAATCCCCAAGGAAACAAACCCAGGATCCTTTGACAGATACAGGCCGATCTCCCTTTGTAATTCATCATACAAGATCGTGGCCAAACTGCTCGCAAACAAAATTAAGCCACTTCTTCAAAAGCTCATCTCTCCAGCCCAAGGATGATTTTTGAAAGGCAGACAAATCTTGGACAATGTCATTCAAATCCAAGAGGCTCTCCATTCCAGCCATACACGGAAAGAACAAGGTATGATTATCAAATTAGATATGAGTAATGCTTTTGATCGAGTTAACCGTTCTTTCCTGCTCAGGGTACTTGCAGCCTTTGGGTTCAGGCAAGAATTCATAAACCTTATCAAAGCCTGCATCAAAAACATCTGGATCGCTCCAATGGTGAATGGGAGACCAACAGAGTTCTTTTTAGCCACCAGGGGACTGAGGCAAGGCTGCCCTCTGTCTCCCTTTCTCTATATTCTGATGGCGGATTCATTAAGCAGAAAGTTGACACAGGAGCAAAAAAGCGGTACTATTCCTGGTATAAGAATCGTGCAAGGCGTAGCCCCAGTGAATCACGCGCTTTTTGCTGATGATTCACTCCTGCTCGGGGGCGCTTCCATGAGAATTTCTAACTCCTTCAAGACAATTCTTCAAAAGTATTGCAGTATTACTGGAGCACTAATAAGTGAGAGGAAAAGTGCAGTTTACGGATGGAATACCGATCAACAAACAATTGAAAGGATAGCCAGTGGATTGGGGTTCAAAGGCTACGCAGAGTGGGAAAAAATAAAATATCTTGGTCTTCCTTTGACGATGGGATCCAACCGCAATTATTTGTGGGAGGAGGTGATTTCCAAGTTCAGAAAAAAGATAGCAGCGTGGGGCGGAGTCTGGCTTTCCACAGGCGGCAAGCTCACTCTCATTCGTTCGGTGCTTTCAGCTCTGCCTACTTTCCAAGCCTCTTTGTTGATGGCCCCAAGGCAAATCGCAGATCAGATCTCTAGTTTAATGCGGAATTTTTTGTGGAATGGAGGGAAGGGGAACAGCAACCGTTTTCACTTAGTTAATTGGGAAACGGTGAAGCGTCCCATAGCTGAAGGCAGACTCCAAATTAGAGACCCCCATCAAGCCAATCTAGCCCTGGGTTGTAAACTCCTGTGGTAGCTAATATCTGAGCCCACGCATCCTATCAGCCAGCTCATAAATCTCAAATATCTCATAAATCGGTCGATCATCTCCTTCAACCCAGCGCCTTCTCCTAGAGGAACACAGGCATGGAGGCTCTGTAGCAAAGGGATAGATTTCTTCAAAACACATTTGTATAAAATTCCAGGGAACGGCCAAAAAACATTGCTGTGGAGAGATCGAATCATGGGCCATCCTCCACTCTCAGTCATAAACGAAATCGCTGATTTAAGAGCCTGGTTAAGATCAAAAGGAATCAGGAAAATCGAGGACATTGCAGAGTGGGATAACCAAGGCAATTGGCAGGGTTGGACTTTGCCCAATATTCCAGCGCACTTAAAAAATCAGTTAAACTATTTCATAGATGCAATCACAGACTTTACTCCAGTGCACAAGGACGAGGAAGATTCATGGGGTTGGGGACAAACAGGGGTATACACAGCCAAACAAGGGTACTTACAGATGCAAGGCAAAAAGGACTCTCCGCACCCGGAAGCAGTGTGGAAGCAGATTTGGGAAAGCTTCAGTATTCCGAAGATCAATTTCTTCTTTCGGACTTTGTTTCACAACAAAATCCTGACTGGAGATAACCTTTGTAGAAGGAACATAGCTGGTCCTCATCGATGCGTGTTCTGCAAAAAAGCCTTGGAGACCTCAGTTCACATATTTATTGAATGTGAGTATGCACAGAAGGCCTGGACTAGCTTCCTGGCTGGACTAAATGTTAGACCCCCAGTGCATTGCTCGATAACAGACATGTTTTCGTCTTGGAAAGCTCGTTATCCCTACAGCATCGCAGACAAATCTCTTTGGCATAAGGTGTGGATCGCAGCTCCAAAATATGTGTGCTGGAAGTTGTGGCTCTCCCGGAACGAAATTGTCTTTAATCAAAAAGAAATGTCTGCAGGAAATGTCGCAGAAAAGGCCAAGAAACTACTAATAGAAACTCTGAGTCAATCCAATGTCAGAGACAGCTCCCTAAGAGATGAAGAAAGAGCATGGTTGGGCGATTACACTCCTACATCGAGTCCTTCAACAATTTCTCGCCCAAAACACAAGGAAAATTGGCAGATTCGAGACACTTTAGAAAGCTTTCAGAAGTGGTGGAATTCTCAAGGAAAATGCACTATCTTTTTTTACGGAGCCTCGAAAGGAAATCCAGGCAGGTCAGGAGCTGGGGGGGTCATTTACCTCCCGAATGGAAGAAAAGAGGAATTCAGCTGGGGACTCGGTCTGAAAACAAACAATCAGGCAGAAGTCCTCAGTCTTTTAAAAGCTTGCCAACTGGCCAGAAAAGGAAACCCAAGGGAAATCTTAGTATTTGGAGACTCGGAATTGCTGATAAAATCTCTATTAAATAAGAAAGGGCTCAAGGATCCAGTACTGAACAAACAGATATTAAGAGTGAATAGACTCATGAAGGACTTCTCTTCAGTTCAAATCTTTCATATCCTCAGAGAATTAAACACAGAAGCAGACAGCCTGGCAAATATTGGATGTAATCTAGAAAAGAACATGATCAGCATAAATGCAGGAGAACCAAATATGGCAGTCATTCCTTAAAAGGGCAAGTCGATCTAGAAAAAGCTGGAAATTGTTCTGTTAGAAACAGGAAAATGTAAAACTTGATATGGCTTTGGCCACCCTTAAATAAAATATCCGTTTCGATTAAATAAATATATATATATAAATATAAAAAAATCCTTAATAAAAAAAAAAAAAAAATAAAATTAATAAATTATAATATATAAATATATATATATATATATAATATATATATATATATAATATAATATATAAAATAAATATATATATATATATATTTTTATAATATATATATATAGTTATATATATTTAATGAAGTCGGTTGCTATATTAGTGGCTGAAAAAAGAAGAGGAGTCAAAGCTCCTGAGGTACATTAGGTGTCGATGACAGCTTGGATCAAGAGAGTTACAAAATGGAGATTTCTCCTTGATCCTTTTCCTGCTAGTTCTACTTCTGACATTACCTGAGCTACTATAAATTCTTACATATTGAGACATCCAAAATTGACATTTGCAGAACATTTTAATCTATGACAATATGACTGATTTGCCTTGCGATGGATTCCTCCGGTTGTTGATCCACTCCATCCTGTTTGGCACTTGAAGAACTGGTGGCTACATTATTCTTCTTGTCCATCATATACTGCAGGATGGAAATTGATTCTTCTGCATGGTTGCATCGATTTGAAAGTTGACTGAACTGTTCGTGGAGAGAGGCAACCCTGTGCAGAAAGAGGTCTATTTCAGCTCTGTATTTCTCGTTCAATATGTGGTTCTGATCTTCAAGTCTCGTCTCCAAGATCCTCTGCTGATTCTCCAGGATGCGCTGTTGGGCCCTGACTTCATCTAACTCTGCATGCAAGTCTGCGCAATGCAGACAGTCTTCGGTGCAGGCCATGAAAGTAGATGGAAATGGCTGGGGTGAGAAACAGAAGTAATCGATGAAAAGGAGGAGGCGTGCTTCGTGGATAGTAGGAAAGGTGAGAGTCTCAACAGAAGTTTTGAGAGCCTGAAAACGCCTGAAGGCGCAAAGATTAGGGGGCCTGGGACCACCTGAAGAGGTCTTAACCTGAGGATCGGATAGGCGCGAAAAGGGCAGAGATTGCCTCTAGAGCGAGCAACACAAAGCTGCCTGAGTAAGAGCGCTTGTGAACAAAGGCAAAAAAATACAGAGATCAGGCGACAGGGGATTGAGAGTTGTGCGCTTATGAGAGAGCACTGAAAGGAGAAAAGAAAGGTGCGGAAAGGGCAAAGAATGCCCCTAAATCGAGCTACACTAAGATGCCTGTTAGGGATCACTTGAGAAAAGAGGCAAAGGGAGGCAGAGATCAGGCGACAGGGGAGGGAGAGATGAGCGCATATGAGAGGAGAGCGGGGGAGTAAAATAGGCCATTGCTGAATGAAGACTAGGCAGGAGAGGGACTGATGATTCACGAGTTGCTGACAAACTTGCTTATATTCCTGAAGGGTCCTTGAATCAGATCTTGTGGGAGATCTGCTGGCGTTTTTGCTGAGATTGTCACACTTATTGAAAGTTTTGTATATTTCATGATTTTGAAATACTTTGTTGCAGAATGTAATCCCTTGGTCTGCCTAAGGGTCATGATTAATTTCAGCCCTGTCAGTAATTTTGGGCTTGGCGCTATTGGCTTTGTGAGGAGTCACGGTACATGTTGGAAAATTTCTGTGGAGTTGCATCTTAAGGTGCCTGCTGGTCGTCCACACGCGTTGTTGGCTCTGTCGTCCGCCTTCTTGTTAAGGCTTCGAAGAACATGGAAATATTGAATGTCTTCCATTGTCTGGTGGATGATTCGGTTCCGTAGATTGACTTGCTGAAGCAGAGCGTTTGGGGAGTTCTGCTGATGAACCATTAAGCGAATTACAACTGAAGAATCTGCAAATACCATTACTTGCTTTATTCCCAGTTTGCCTAATTGGGTTAGGCCCTGAAACAGAGCTAAAGCTTCAGCCATGTTATTCGAAACCTTCCCTAGACTCCACTCATACCGAAGAATGCACTCCCCGTTAGCATTAAAAATCAGACCCCCTGCTCCAGCTATGCCAGGGTTTGATTTTGATGCCCCATCGAAGAATAGATAGAAATAGTTGTTGCTTTGTATCCAGTTGGTAAATTCCTGGTCTTTTAGTTTGATTTTCCATGATCTAGCTTCTGCGTTGTTCTATGCCTCCCTCTTATTACTTTCCTGTACATTATGGTGTCTTTCCAAAATGTAACTTATTAAGTCTCGTTCCTCCACACTGTAATTTGTTGCATCTATTTTCCCATTCGTGTTGATTGAAATTGCTTCCAGAGCAAGGCTTTTAGCTTTGTTGCAGGTTGTTCGAGTGTTTGGGCTCTTATCTTGGAAGATTTTTTTGTTTCTCGCTAGCCAGATTCGCCACAACAGGGTGTGGGGGAGAGTATACCATACTCTCTTCACCAAGCTGCTTCTTTTTTCTTTCCAGGAACAACATTTTTTCCATTTGTAAATTGTCTCAGCTATGTTATGCTGAGGTTCCCAAGTTAGGTTGCCAATGGAGGACATCTTTCTCCAGCATTCGACAGCGAAGGGACATTTTATAAATAGATGGTGCATTGTTTCTTCAGCATTGCAACAGTTGGGACATCTGGATGGACCATTGATGCCTCTTCTTTTTAGGTTCTCTGCTGTTAGAATTTTGCCTTACAACAAGAGCCATATAAAAAATTTGATTTTTGGGAGAGCTTCTGTACGCCAAGCGATTTTCCAATGGTTCCACAAACTCATCTGGAAGGTGTTGTTACAAATGTGTTGATGGCCTGCTTTAACTGTATAGTTTGATCCTGTTGGATCCCAGCGTAAGCCATCTGTTTCCTCTTTTCTGGTGGGAGCTTTACTGTGAAGGAGCATCTTCAAATAGCTGAGATTAGGTTCTAAAGCTATGGAATCTCTGGAAAGGACCAACTCGTCCAAGCGTGAGAACGAGGTTCCCAGCTGGAGATTTGGTCCAAGTTGTGAATGCCTCTATTATTGAAATAATTGATGACTGGAGTAGCCTCTTTGTGCATGATCAAGGGTTGTTGCCCCATGATTTTGTCTGTTCCAAAGTTGATGCTGGTTCCCCCACCTGGAACTTTCGAAGTATTTTGCATCATAATAGGGAGTGCTTTCTTGCATAACCTCCAGATTTTGGTGGAGTCTCTATTGGGCATATTGGAATCAAGGAGTTGCTGCCTGGGGAAGTTTAGGTATTTGATCTCCAACACCTTTTTCCACCGCGCTGTGGGACCTGTTATTAACCTCCATACCATTTTCACCCCAAAGGCTAAATTTAAGATTTTTGGAGATCTGATACCAAGCCCTCCTCTGTCTTGGGTTTGGATGACATGCTTCCAACTGACTAGATTGAACTTGCTTTTGTCATTCTTTCCCCCTTGCCAGAGGAAGTGGCAAAGAGCGACTTCCAATTTATGATGAAAGATGGCAAGAGCCTGATATAGAGAGAAGCGGTAAAGAGGAAGGGAAGTGATACCTGATTTTAGGAGAATGAGCCTGCCTGCAGGGTTAAGCCACCGTGTTCCCCATTGCTGCACTTTCCTTTTTACTTTGTCAATAATCTCGTTCCAAGTTTCTACCTTCAAAGGGCCCAAACTCACTGGCATGCCCAAGTAGGAAAAGTGGTTCCATTCCAAGTTGCATGTGACACCAAATATGTTACAATGCTGTGGGCAGTTTGGTTTGATATGTTCCATCCATAGACACAGCTTTTGCGCTGATTTACTACACCTCCAGAGTACCCCATGTATTGATCTAGCAGATTCTTGAATCGTCTTGCAATTGTAGTGGAGGCGCCCCCAATTAATAATGTGTCATCTGCAAACTGTGAATGATTAATATTTTTGACTCCATTTCCAAATTTGATACCTGTTATAAGTCCCACTCTTCTATTGTAATCCGAAACTTGACTGAAGGATTCTGCCATGAGGATGAAAAGATAGGGGGAAAGGGGGCAGCCCTGTCTGAGACCCCGGGAGGATTGGAAAGATTCACCAGGCCTACCATTGATAAGGGGGGAGATCCATGGTCCAGATATACAGGCAACAATAATATTAATGAAGGGAGTATCGAAGCCCATCTTTTTTAGAACAGTAATTAGGAAGGAGTGCCTTACTCTATCAAAGGCGTTTGCTAGATCAAGCTTTAGAACAAATCCTTTCTCCTTCCTGGATAGGCTCGAGTGGATGGCTTCTTAAACGAGAAGGATGGAGTCAGTGATGTGTCTATTGGCCAGAAAACCTCCTTGATTTTCAGATATCAAGGTGGGAAGGAGGGGCTTGAGTCTCATAGCTAAGATTTTGGTAAGTATTTTGTAAGAGGAGTTGCAGAGGGATATGGGGCGAAATCTGGAGAAGGAAGAGGGTCGATTTTCCTTAGGTATAAGTGCTAGGAAGGTGGAATTGGTGTATCCTCCAAGTTTCCCTTTCCTTTGCGCCCATCGAATCATCTTTGTCAAATCTTTTTTAATCAGAGTCCAAAACTCCCTGTAGAAGCAGATGGGGAATCCGTCGGGACCTGGAGCCTTTTCCGGATGCAGGTTCCAAATTGTTTGATTTCCTCTTCTTCGATTTCTTTGCTTAGAATGTCATTCATCTCTTTAGTGACGCCTTTGGGAAGGTGCTGGAGCAAGTCAGCGTAGTCTTCTGCCTCTTTGACTTCAGTTAGGAGGTCTCTGTAGTGTTTAGAGGCTGCCTGCTTTATGGCCTCTTGAGTGTTGTGCCTATTTCCTTCGTTATCCATGATTGTATTTACATTATTTCTGAGATTTCTAGCAGTAGCCTGTTTAATTGCCTGGATTTTATGCGCCATTTTATTTCTTCCTCCCTATTAATGTGGGTTAGTTGTGCGTGTAAAGCGTTCTCCTGCTCTTTGTTTTGTTGCGATAAACCATGCTCTTCTATCCTTGCCTGCACCTCTTCTAATTCATTTTTAACTCTCTTTTTGGTCTCCTCTGGCTCCTGATAGCTTTCTTTGGCCTAGTCTTTAAGTGCCTTCTTGATTCTTTTTAATTTGGTTTCCCATATAAAGCTTGGCGAGCCTTCCACATGCTGGCTCCAGGTTTCCATAACAATTGCTCTAGCTATAGGATTCCAATTCCAAAGAGGGTTGTATTTAAAGGGAATCGGGCCAAGAGGGCGATGAGTTTCCAAGGTTAAAATGATGGGATAGTGGTCAGAGGCAGAGGTATTGAGGATAATGGTGTGACCAACAGAGAAGGATGTGAGGAAAGATATGTTGACAAGGAATCTGTCAAGTCGTTCCATTATGTTGCCACTACCAATCCTTCGATTACTCCAGGTGTATCTGCGGTTTTTAGGAATGATATCCACTAGCTCATAATCCTGAATGATGGCTTCCAGGTGGCCTCTGAATGGATCAGGAGCAAAACTTCCTCCCCTTTTTTCATTAGCATGCAAGATCAGATTAAAGTCTCCAGCGACTATAAGATTTGTGTTTCTTTCTCCATCGATGCTTGTCTTCAAATTGTCCCAGCAAAGTTCCTTCTCTCTATAATGGTTGGGAACGTAAACATTATATATGACTACAATTTTATCACCTGATCTATTTTCAAGAGTGGTTCTGATCCAGTTCTGATGGATATTCACGGAGTTGCAGATCCATTTGCTGTTGTCCCAAATGGTGAAAATTCCTCCAGAGGCTCCTCTAGATTCACTAATGCTTCCTGAGTACTGCTTCTGCTGATCTATAATTTTTTTCATTTCTTGCTGATCTTGTTTTGTTTCCTGTATCAGCATTATTTCTGGCTTCTCATTGTGGATTAAATCTCTAAGAGCTGCTATTTTTGAGGGGTGCCCTAAGCCCCTGCTGTTCCATGAGAGGATTTTCATCATGATGCATTGGCCATGCAGAGAGGTGCTCGCCTCTCTTGTTCTTTGCCGGTTGTCTCTTTCTCTTGGTGTCCAAGGATGAAGGATTCTATTGGAGCTTGTGTGCCCATTGTTATGTCCTTTTGGGCATTCTCATCTCTATGTTGCTTAGCGGATTTCCTGCCAGGTCCCGGTTTCTTGTATGTATCACTTGATGATCCATGTTCTTTGGAAGAGCTCCTGGTGATCCTTGATGAGAGGGGCTCGAGGGGGGGGGGGGGGTTGAGAAGAGGTGATCTGAGGTAAATGGGAGTCTGGAGGCTCTAAGGAGGGGTTTTCGGCGGCCGAATCGACAGTGGAAAGGATTAGAAAGGGGTTGGAGGAGGAAGGGAGGGGCGGATCAGGAGAAAGGCCGGAAGGGAAGGGAGGAGAAGAGGGAGGACGCTGGTTAGAGGTTCCAAGGATGTCAGGATCCATAGAGGGCTTGGGGAGGGGTGCTGATTTCTTCTTTTTAACAGGTCCCCAGTGCCCATCTTGCTCTTCATTCTCTACATTAACAATTTTAGTGCATCTGTTAGCAAAATGTCCGTATTCGTGACATACCTTACATTTAAATGGTATCTGCTCATAGTCCAGCTGCTGAATATGGCTCCAGTCATCCACTTTTAGCCTTATTGCTTCAGACAGTCCTCTTCCTAGATCCACCTCGACACATATCCTTGCGCAGGCTTGCATGTTGTCCTTGGGCTCGCTTCTGTCAATGTATTTGCCAACAACATTCCCTATTGCCCGAACTAATTCATCTCCCCAGCAGTGAAGAGGAAGATGGGGAAGACGAACCCAAACTAGAACAACACTAGTAATATCCAGCTCCGGATCGAAATATGGGGTCCATTTATTGAGATAGAGGCCTCTGGAATCCATAAAGTATGGCCCGTTCCTGAAGATCAAATCCTTGTCTGATTTGGATTCAAAATGAAATGTGTAATACCCTTTTCTGCAGAACCTTATTGATATTTTCCCAGGGATCTTGTCCGACCAATTTCGTTCTACCCATCTTTGCACCGTTCTTGGCGATGGCCATAAGCCTGTAAATTGCCCAATGAGACCTTTCTTAGCCAGGGATAGCGCTGCCATGCGAGGAAGAGTTGGAGGAAGCTGAACTTCCTGAAGAATATCAAGTTTCTTGACAAATTTCGAAATTGCAGGTCTAGGGCGCAGAGGTGGGAGAGAATTTACCAGGTCTGAGAAGGCTTTCTGGGGATCCTCTTGAGATGAATCCGGGGGAGGCCATGGCTGGGGCCAAGGCCCAGGCCGCTGTGTTGTTGGTTGCCGATCTCCTAGGTCACGATCAGGGCACGCGCAGCTCCAATCGCTCTAATATTAAACATTAAAATAATTTTAATCAATAAAATTACCAATGAAAAAAAAAAAGCACATAACATTATAATCATTTTAATCCATGTAAATCAATTGCAATATAAATTTAATATTATTTATTATTTATTTTTTATTTATAATAAAAAATTATCTTAAAAATTATTAATTATTTCCATTTTATACTAAAAGTTACCAATTATTATTGCAATAAAATTTTATAATTTTTCATAGGTATATGTCTATATATTTCACATAAGAAATATACATATTTTATTTATTGTGTCAATATTCTACAACCAAGTATGAAGGGGAGGTGTAAGTTTGTCCGTTCGTCCAATAAATAAAATTACAAAAAAAAATTGTCCAACCAAGTATGAAAGGGATGTGTAAGTTTGTTTGTTCATCCAATAAACAAAAATACAAAAAATTATTGTCCGCCCTAATACAAAATGAAAATAACTATATAAATAAATAAAAAAACTACAATATAATTATCTCATTACAAAATGAGAAAACAAAAAAAAACAAATATAGGATATTGTACCACATTAAAATTTCAAATAGGTAAAATTTTAAACGTCTTTACTCTTTACTAAAGTAAAAGGGTTAGTTCAACAAAAAATAGAAATATGGCCTCCAAATTTTAATAATTCAAGGAAACATTTTTATATAAAATCTCTAAAACATTTTCACCAAATTATCATTAAATTAACTATATTACATTACATTATTATCAAAATAAATAAATAAAATAAAAATATATTATAAAAAATGATAATGTCTAAAAAGCAAAAGCAATAACATTGCTACGAGGTGGCTCTTGTTATTATACAAGCAATTTGTGCAAATATATTCATATAAGAAATTTTGAACATAACTTTTACAAATGACTAACCAATTAAACTAATAAATTTTAAATTGAAATTATTAAACTTTAAGGGTAAAAAATATATATCATATTCAATTGAAAGATAATAAAACTTTGGTTTACTTTAATTTAACTTTTTTTTCAATTAAATGTGAATTTTACTTAAATAATTTAAAAACAAAATAACAACACTTTTAAAATCTGTAGGGAAATTTTTTAAAGAATTCAAAAATAGGAAACTATTTTATTTGAAAGTCATAAAATAAAATGTAAACGTATTAAATAGTAAATGTTTGGACTAATATTTTCTATTTAATCATATATAAAGTAAAAATAAATAAAAATAAATAAAAATAAAATAAAAAAACCAAAACAATAAATACTATTTTTGAAAATATCTTAAAATATAACCCATTAACGAAATTTTACCATAAAATTTAATAAACACTCCTTTACATGTCATCAAATAACTTTTTGATTGAAAAATCATTTATTACTCTCTTCACATATGTAGTATATAACTTTTGATAGAGAAATAATTCATTACTGTCTTCGCATAGGTTGGTTTTCAAATAACTTTTAATAGAGACCATGATTAATTACTTATATACCAAAACATGCTTTTTAACAGGGCGATATCCCCAACTATTCAAATTAGGTAAATATCTCAAGATGACTTATATTTTACACATGTGGTTACTTTCCTTACAAGTGACTTGGAAGTAGGAATCATGGGCAAGTTGGTTGATTTGCCATCAAATTAATTAAAGCTTATACACATTGAATTACTTACAACGTTATGGAAACTTCTCATTTTTAATTTCCAATCTTATTGATTGCTCCACAACCTCTTTACATTGTGCTAGTGCTAAAAGCACCACCTTTAACATTATGCCAAGTGCCAATGGTGATTGTGTTTAAGGATCCCAATCACATTAAACTTCTATTAATTGTGTTAAATTTTTTGATAGCATAGTTCTTGTAATTAGGTTAATTATAATATATTATATTAGTCTTGATTCATAAGTAAGTAAGAAGATTGTAAAAGGAACATTTAAGTGATTAAAATAGTTTTAAGGTTCAACTGATTTGTGCATAAGTTAATGATTAATTTTAACAAATTAATAAATGGTTTTGTTAATTTGGTTTTACATATCAAAGTAATTATTTAGCTTTGGTTATATCAATCAAGATCAATTACTTTTTTTTTCAAAAGGAAAAAATGTTGGCACTTTCTATTAATAGTAGTGTCTCAGTACATATTCAGAGAATTCCCAAAAAAATATATGATCATCTAGAAAAGTCATAATTGCCCCCCGAGTATCTAGAGAGTCTAATGCTCATATGTTAAGACCAAAACTCAATCCAAATCTCATGGATCTACCACAAACACAAATCAATGCATATAGCTAGAAGGATGTAAAAAAGAACATCATCTTATAATATACAAAAAACCTCCAAAACAACCCAAAAACCAATTTATAACATATCTAGATTTCTCCCTGCCATCTCCTTGCCATCAACAAAAAATTTGAAATGTATTGAACCTATAGTAGCAACCAAACCTTGCTTTGAAAGTTCATATGCCACCGTGTTGAGCTCCCTGTAGACATGTGAAAGAGTAAGATGCATAAAAGATTGCTTAAGGAGTTGTACGTGCTCCACCCAACCAGCCAAGGAGGGGTTGAGAAGGTGGACTATCTAGCCACAACATCAATAATAGAACTAGAATCTCCATACATAAAAATCTTCTGCAATTGTAAGCGCTTGGAAAAAACCAGCAAACCCCATAGAGTTAATAACTCAACCTCGGAGTTCGAGCTTGAATCCACATGCCTTAAAAGAAGGAAATGTATGAGAGGATTAATCATCAGCCATGCCCCGCATCCACACCTACCATCTTGAGTCGCGCCATCAAAGAATCTTACTGGAAAGAACACCTATAATGGACAACATAATATTCTGGAAATGTTATCAGCCCCTTTAGAATGCCCACTCACTGCCCCCCACCCGCCCTTGACAACCAAGCCAATGTATTGGAGCAAATTTTGAAGATATTGGGTGGTCTGTCTGTCTTCAAAGATCACAAGGTTTCAAAGATCAATCACCTAAGACCATATTAAATGAGATCACACTATAAGAAAAACTGAAAAGCATTAATCATGTAGTGAAAGTTTTTTATGTTACAATATTTGTTTAAAAAAACAAACAAACTTTGCTAGATCTCAATTATTAATAGTGTAGGTTATCGTGAAGGATATAGCAGATGTTTAATATAACTAAAATTTATGGTTGATTAAATGTTGTAATAGAGATTTTTTTCTTGATACATTTGAAACAATAAATTTATGGGTTATCAAATGTTGCAATAGAGATCTTTTTCTTGATACATTTAGATGCATTAGTAAGCATGTACTTAGAGCATAGCTCAACTAATAGACATTTGGCATTTTTCTTGTCAATTTTGCTCAAAATCTTGTAGGGAATTTTTGAAATTGTAAGCTTGAGTTGTGTAATTTACAGATTTGAGCACTTTAGGGTTTACCCAAATGTTAAATCCATATATGCATTTTAAAAAAACAAGAAATCACAATATCACCCAAAATTATATTGTCAGATTCTGAGGAAAAAGGTCAAAATGTTTATTAGTTAGACTATGTCTATATTTAGTATGCACATAAAAGGCCTAACACATATTGTATACATGTAAGGTACCAATGTGTGTTTTTTTAAACAATAATCGAGAATTGGATTAATATGAATATGCATCTGGATTGCAACAATAATCCATATTTACAGCAAAATGGTCTTTTAGGTTGAGTTCTTCTATAAAGGCCAAAGGGTAGCTTTTCATCCTCTATTCTTTGCAACTCTTGCTTATGACTGACCAAAATATCCATCATTGAAATCCATTTAGATGTCAATTATGCTTGTTGGAGTTGAAGTTGAGTCATCTCATTCTACAATTCTATGTTTTCCTCTAAGTAACTGTATTGATTTCCTTTTATTTGAAATTAAGGCAACTTGCTATATCTACCTCAAAAGTTGGGGGAATTACTTTGCACCACAATGGGGTTATAAAAAACTATTATAAATAGGAGGACAAGATCTGGGAGGGCGAAATCACCCATTCGATACGTGGATATAAGTGATATGGAGGGGGAAATGGCTAAAAAAGAAGAGATGGAAACCTATATTATAAATAAAAGGGAGAGGAGGTCACTAAGAGATTGGGGCCAGAGAAAGAGCATAACCATCCACCAAACAAAAGAATAGGAGCTCACAGGGAAAAGGCCAAAGAAATATTATAATACATGGCATGACGACTACAGAGACAAGGGAAAATGGAAGTATTTCCTCCTTTTGTCCATAAAACCAAAGAGATATGTCACATTTGCGCTAGGAAGGCCCACACACGAAGGTGAGGTTGTCATGTTGATTAGAATAACAAACTCCATGTTCGCGTGAGAATGATACATCCTATACTTTGTCGAACTTGGAAGTGTTTAGGAAGGGTGCGAAGATATTGTTTTTAGTTTGGTTTAAATGATGATTAATTATGCCAAAAAAATGCATAACTTTATGCATTGCCACCTGCCACAAGGGGACCATCATTCATGGTGATTTATTAAGGTATCAGGGAGTGGGATCCCCTTCTATTGATTTAGAGTGTGCCTTCTTCATAATTTATAGCTAGATTTGCAAGATCATTAGCCCTTTTACTCTTGTGTCTGAATACTTATAAAGCCTAACTTTTAGGTTTTGGGTCAAGACAAGGCAAATTCTCTTAAGGATGGAGTTGAATCTAGAGTCAGAAAGGAAAGTGTTATAGTGGAGATGTCTGATTATTAAATTTGAATTTCCCACAATGATAAGATTATTGATATTTAGGACAAAGCGTTGTCTAATTCCTTAGTAAACAACACAGACTTCTGCTTGATTATTAGAAACTCTACCTAATCTCTAAAAAATGCCATTTCCTCTTGTCCTCTGGGACGCATTCACATACCCCACACCCCTCACACACCTGCAACCCCTACATAAGCCATTAATGTGTTAAAGTATTCTAAAAACATCAATTACAATACCCTTGTTGGTGTTAATCTCTCAACTATTTCAATACATAAAATTCATTGTAGAAAATAATATATTACTGGTAATTGCACCGAGAGGTGCAAAGGAACACTGTTATGAGTGGGGAGAATGTGGAGGGAAATATTAAAAGGCGAGGAGAATGTGGAAGGCAATATTAAGAGTATGGTATTGTTGTTGGAGGTGATGTTGTTAGAGTTCATGTTGTGAACATTGTAATATTTGGTTTTCAAAAACTAGTGAAATTTGGTTTTAATAAATTATTTTTCAAAAACTAGCCATTTAATATAGCCGTTAGCTATTAATATTTTTAATAAAGTAATGAAATAATATCATTATTTAAATATTTTTTTCAAAAACTAGCCATTTAATATAGCCGTTACTTGAAATTATGTCTCTACATTGCTCTGTATTTAAGCCTTTGCCTTGGTCTGCCTCTTCATTTCGTCCTGAGGATGAACCACACTTGTTGGTTCGAAAAGCATCGACCAAAAAATTTTCTCATGTGATTTCTACTGAAAGACTTTGTTTAATGCAATATAAATTTCTATTTATGTTATTTTTATATAAAAATATCTTTAGTTGTTATTATGTCTTCATTTACTTACAGTAAATTTTTTATTGCAAATAAAATTTTTATATTTTTCACAAGTATAGTCCTATATTATGTTCACATAGAATCTATTCATTATTTTGTATTTTATTGTGTTAGCATTCTACAACCAAGTATGAAGGGGATGTGTAAGTTTGTTAGTTCATCCAATAAACAAAAATACAAAAAATTATTGTCCCTCCTAATACAAAATGAAAATAACTTATAAATAAATAAAAAACTACAATATAATTATCTCATTACAAAAATGAGAAACCCCCAAAAAAAAACTACAATATAGTGATCTCATTTGTTACCACATTAAAATTCCAAATTAGGTAAAATTTTAAACATCTTTACTCTTTACTAAAGTAAAAGAGTTAGTTCAACAAAAAGAATAGAAAATATTGCTCCAAAATATTTTCCTATTTCTTTTAATTAAATGCATGTAAAATAAATTCAAAAGGAAAACCATATCCTATAGATACATTAAAATCTCTAAAGATAAATATTTCAACATTGAAGTTGTAATATTTAAAAATTTTGTTATCTTGCAATGTGAAAAACATCATTAAATCTAA
>APFE030709917.1:0-11356 GCA_000404065.3 Pinus taeda
GGTACAATGACTTCAAAACCCTTAAACTTCTTAAGGACATTATCCTACATCAATCATCCATATTAGTCACAAGCATCTCTAGGATTTCTACCAAGATTTAATTAATATTGTATCCATCAAGATCTTTACAAATACCTCTTTCCATCTGAGGTAAGTGAACTTCTTTCCCTTTAATCAACTTCTTTGATCCAACCTTCAAACTGCTCCCTCCTTCTTCATGTTCATGTTTTGCCACGTTCTTCCACTTCTTCCTTTTGCTAGTCAAGCTTTAGATAAATCTTGTATGGACTTGCAACCTTTATTTAAACTATAAAAGAAAAAAAGACGAAGTATAAAGAAAATAGGACTCATAGTAATCAAGGAGAGTATTTATCTTTTGGAGAAGGATTGACTCCCTCTTAATTTTGGACATGTTCACCAACCTTGCTCTCACATTAAACAATAAGGGTTATACGTATCTCTAATAGAGGAAATGATTAGATGTGATTTTATTCTTAGGGTTCCTTTTGATCAAACTATGCCAATGTTCACAAAACCTAAATACCAAAAGTCTTCAATATCTTACAAACTATAAGTTCTACAAACCTTAGATGCTTCATAGTCATCAAGATTTGCCATTAAAGAATTGAAAAAATTCTACAACCACACGAGAGACTTAGTTGCAAAGCCTTAAATTTTTCAAGTTTGTCATGTTAAAAATTGCAGATTCTACAAGCATGCAAACAGATCAATTGAAAACCCTAGACACATTATTAACAAGCATTTAATTTCTTGATCTTAAGATCTGGATTTCATATGAAATGAAATACTTGGTGTGCTACCATATCAACGATTTCTTATATGTCATGTTTTGTAATATATATTTATGCAGATCCATTTTTCTATCTTTCAAGTGATCATCAACATGACCTAGTGAACAACATAGATCATAAATGCACACATAAATTATACATATTTTTGCAACCTTACCTTTTTCATTGCATGGATCTGCTCCTTTGACTTGTGTTTAGTTGTCAAGATTCAACTTTCTTCAACAAAAGTGCCTCAACTTTTTCAACCACAGAAATTTCGTTGAGCTTCTTGCTTTATCTTGGTTCCTTTCTAACATGTCACTTCATTGGTGTCATTCATTCTTCTATTATGTATAGGAAGGAGGTATGGGTAACATGAATACTTCATGTATTGGTGTCACAAAGATAAGATTAGTTCATCCATAGGAATCCAATGTCTCAATCTTCAAAATGTCTTAGGTATCAGGACTACAATGCCCAATAGAATCCACATTCTTTCATGGAGTTCTAAAAATATAGCCTTATAATTTTGTCTCTTCCAAAATATCATAGTTTTGTTCTTCTATGAAGATACATACTGAAACATTCCTCAGGTCCTTTTATAGAATTCCACAAAGATGAGCTTCACATAACTTATATTAGTTCAACGTTTCGACTTATAGATATTTGGTTCCTTCTAGGTTCCAATGTATAGATGAGCTCAACCTTTGCACTATTTAGTTATGTCTCCAAAGTGTAGATTGCCTCATATTTTACTAAAGAAAACTGATGCTTTTCAAAGGGATAAGAACTGGCTTCAAGTGCTAGACTAGACTTTGAATTCTCTCATGCTTTGCCACCCAATGATAGTCTACATTTACACAGAGATGATAGTCTTTATGCACAGACTCTGGACTTCTATAAATCGGCTATTTTTACTATGCAGATTTTAGACCTCCATTCACAAAGATGGCTTCCTATCATAGTGTATAGATTTTCAACCATTTAACCACAAACTTTGGCTCTTATAGCATATGATCCATAGGCTCAGATTTCTATTTTGCATAGGTAATATGTCACAGAGAAGTTCGACCTTGTTGAGAGATAAATTTCAGATAAAACTTGTTTTGAATGTTTGTATGTCTCCACAAAAGGTTTGGTTACCTTTGTCTTTGCATAGGATGCTTTTGTTATGTATATGCCATGGTATCCTTAATTCAGTCCTATCCATAGTATTTTGGTTAGCAAGATGTTTTTCCAAAGAGCAAGAATATGACATATCTTTCCTCTATTTGTAATGAGATCAAATCCATGGACTAACTTATATTATTAGGTCATTGTAATGAATTCAACTTTAGTCCAAATCATATGTTTTAGAATTCTGAACAAGGTGTAGCTTTATATATCCAAAGGTTTCTCATAACCAAGATTGTAGTCCTTTTCTTGCTTTGAGTGAGGATATATAGTACTTCAGAGGTATGCTTGTACAAATCTTGTATCATAGAGAGACATGTCACCATAAAAATTGCATCACAAGGAGGCATATCATGTCACAAAAATTCACATCGCTTAAAAAAATAGTATGTCACATATCTTCGTACTCCCTTTCTTGAGCTCGGTAGGTGCTTCAAACTAGAAGTGATGCCACAGAATCATTGAACTCGAATTTCTCTTTGTCTAACCAATTCTTATTTCTTCGCTTTGATAGAGTGATATCACTGTTGTAAGGGTGTCTTAAAAAATAAGAGATAGATGCTATAGGAGTGCCCTAAAAAATGCCAACTAGATGTGATCTTCAAGCTGCCATATACTTACCTTAGCTATGATACCATGTTGAGAAACCAATAAGATAAAAAATTAGGGTTGATTTCTCTTTCATGATAATTACTTATGAGTGTTTGTTGGCTTCTTATTAAGTTTATGTTCTTCTCCATCAAGGAATTACAAAAATACATGAAACATGAAGATCACAAAAGACAAAGATGTAGGCTTTCCAAGCCATGGGCAAACCCCTATAAGGGGGAAAGCCCAGAAAATTCCTCTTCTTATAGAATCAGATCAAAGTGAGATATCCAAGACCCAAGACCAAGACTGCTACATAAACCCAAGTCAACCCTCCTCCAAGTCTCTTCTACCAAATCAAAGTCATCAAAGTCAATGATGGTCAAATATCTAAATTCTGGTTATCCCTTAAACTTTCAGTCCCTGAAATTTCGACCCTATAATAGCTCTAAAAAACTACAAAGAATACTTGTATGCGTGGACAGATTAGGGTAGAAAACAAGACTTTCTTTCTCCTTAGACTTCGCTCTCTTTCACTTTCTACTTCATTGATTTTCTTCTTTCTTGCAAAAAAATCTAATTGCTTACCAAAAATGTGGAGCACAGTTGCCAATATATAGTTGTTCGACCATATGAAGAGACATAATTTATGGGCTAACCAACTTGTCAATCTAGAGGGCCGACTTGGTCTTGTGGTGACAAAATTGACTATCTTGACTACTTTTTTTTTCTTTTTTTATTTTATCACAAGTAGTCCAAATGGGACTTTGAATCATGACAAATTTTCTTTTGGACTCAATAAACCCTAGAAGCATGAAGAACATGCTTTGACTAGAAAAATAATAATAATAATTTTTTTTTTGCTTTTGTTTTTACAAATACATTTTGATATAAGTACAATGACAATTATGAAGACCAATCCTAGTTAGTTTTCCAACAAAATAAGTCATCTAGAGTCTGAGTTGGGCTAGTTACCAAAAAAATGCAAATCTTCACGAGGTGGCTAAGACTATATATAACATGGGAGAGATGCCATGATCACCTTGGCAAATAGTCCTTGTTTTAGCGATGGAAACATTACAACACAAGGGAGGCTTCCCTAGTAGATATTAGGGATCAAATAACCTTTCCAAACTAAGCGAAGATCCCTGTAAGGATTCTAAATTGATTACCTCCAAATAATGTGGCTAGATAACTAGGGTTTATGGCGGAGTTAGGGGTAACCTCCAAATTGAAGTTTAAAGGGTCCTATCACTATTCTAATGGTTTAGGTCAGCCAATATGAGCTCAATCAAGGTCCCTAAATGTTGAAATATGTAACTAGGTTCAGTCTTCATAATGACATATGTAATCATGATTTTATATATTTAATGTAATGAGAAAAATAGATTTGTTAGTGTTTTATTAAGGCATGGGTTTCGTGCTCAAGAGGAATTTATTTTATAGGTCAAATTCCCGTGCTTATGAGTCGTTCATGAAAGACCCATTTGGGCATGTTACATATTGTAAAAACAATTTATTTGAGTCAAAGAATCCTCCAAGATCAAGTTATGATGCAATATTCAAGTCGACCTACACTCAAGAACAAGTCAGACTTAAAGGAGAAATTCGACCCAATGATAAGCCTATGTAAAGGAGACATTGATTTCAATTGGAAGATACATACCACTTACACTCAAGTTCGATCACAAGAATTGAAGAAGAAGAGGACGAAGGAGGAAAAGAAACTTGAGTTTCTAGGCTACTTATCTCCACATGTGCGAAGGAATTAGGGTTTATGTTGCTGCAGTAAAGCTGAGTTACAAAAGTGAAGTTAGGTCATTAAGAAGAGTTATTTTGGAAGCCGAACTCTCTAAGAGAGAGAATCTTTCCAAGTCAAGAAGAAAGGAGTAGGAATACACCATTATTTCTCCACAAGCAAGGGTTAGGGTTTCTGTAGAAGAAGTTGTTGGGCAATTTGAAGTTGTAGAAGAAGTTGTTTGGTAGGTTGAAGTTACAAAAGAAGCTTCTGGGTAGGTCGAAGTTGTAGAAGAAGCCGTTGGGTGGGTCGAAGTTGCAAAAGAAGATGTTGGGTAGGTCAAAGTTGCAGAAGAAACTGCTAGGTAGGTCAAAATTGTAGAAGCTATTGGAAGTCAGAATTTAGAGAAGTTGCTAAAAGCAAGGTTTGACTTGGTCTTGGAGGCTCTTGGTCAAGGGTCAAAGGTCTTGGAATTTGTCAATTGAAGGTCTATAAGAAGAGAGAGAATTCTGGTGGGTTTTCCTCTCAAGTTGGAGAGGTTTTGACCCTGACTGATCACCTACATCTTGTGTCCTATTGCCTCATTATTCTTTATGTTTTGATAGCTATTTGATGATAGAGAACACTAATAATAATAAAGAAAAGAAGAAGTAAATCAAGAAAAAGTAAATATACATCACAAGCAATTATCAAGAAGAGAAATCACCTACACTTGTTGCCCCATAGGTCACTCAACACTGAACACACATAATCAAGAAATTGCACAATGTTACAATAAATGAGCTTGTGTGATGTGAAAACTTAACAATATACCATTTTACAAAAAAAATAGTGTCAAGACCTACAATAATAAAGTGAAAAATGAAGGGCTATTATGAGAGTACAATAAAGATTAAGCTACATCAATTTTTTGCAATAAAAGGACATACCACTTAAAACCTTAAGCTACATATTTTTTTGCAATAAAAGGATATATAACACTCAAAACCCTAGATGTCATCCCTAGAAATTGGTTGAAAATGCTTAAAAAATGACTATGTATTTTATAACATATTCCAAATAATTTCGAACTCTAGGACTAAGACACTAAATCTATTTAATACTGGAAATGAAATATTTTGTTGGAAATAAACCTTAAATTACCCTTTAAAACAATAAAATATAGGGTTTAATAAAGAATATGATTGATAAAAGGAGAATACTAGTGCCTTTCTCAATCTAGGGCATATGGGGTCAAGGATCAACACTCTTCAAGAGGTTTGGAGTAGATATAAGTTCAGAGGCTCTAGAAATTCAACTAACTTACCCTATGGATTTAACATAAGATATCACCAGTATTCAAGGATATGATAAGGGAAAGAGTTGACTTTATCTTTCCTTAAAGTCTTTGAAGAAGGGCTTGTTTAAGAGGATAGTAAGAATTAAAATAATGTGCCCACTTGCTTAATACTTAACAACATCATGCATAAACAATAACCAAGATAGAAGAAGCCCACTTATAAGATTTACAATGCATGCATCCAAGCCTCACTAATATCCATCCAAGAAAAGAAGACAATCCACATCAACAAATCCTCCTAAGGAGACCACTCTACTCAAACATTCATAGTGCACAAGAGAGAGAATAGAACTCAAGAGAAGACATATTTCCACAATGTGCAATGATTCATATGAGGTGAGTGCTTCCTTTGTTTATATGAGGAAACCAAGCACTACACATTTTCAAGAGCTAAAATTCACTAAAATCCCTAAAACATATGAAAATTCATGATACAAAGTAGATAGATTGATGGTGACCCCCAAAATATGACTTATCAATGAGTAAAATTTTCCATAAATGTTAGACATCCATCATAAATGATAGCCTGGGAAGAATGCCAGTAGCTAGGAAATTTTATTTTCCAAAGAAACGGTCTCGAATATAATTAGGCCATTAGCATGATCGAAAAAGAGATGCTCAATTCTACCATATAATTTATCTACTATTTTTATTGTTAGAAATCCAAAACAAATCATCTTGCATTTTTTACTACCTCTACAATTATTGTATCTTTCCAAGAATTTGACTAATCCAAGGAATATATATTGTACAAAAACAAAATTCCTATGAGAGAAATAATCATAGACTATTCAAACTCCTGTACACTACCTTCCCACCTCAACTAGTACACATGATTAACTTGGAATAAAAGGCCCATTTCTTCATATCCCTTAACCATAAATGGGGGTAGTTTTTTATACCAAGATAAGAGTATTTGGAACATTTGAAATTGCATTGCAATATCAAACGTACAAGAAACATATCCAACAACTTGAAAAAATAAGAAGCACACACTAATACATGTTTGCAATATCCTTTTAGAGTTACTTTTTTCCATGCTTATAAATTAGGATTAATAAGAGAAACATGAAATCCTTGTAGTTTCTATATTTTGAAATCATAATATCATTTTATTCTTAGCACAATGCCACACATAATTGTTAGGTTGAGTTATCCTTTATCATATCATGCTAAAGGTTGTTGACTTGAATGCTCTTCCAAAAATCAAGCTCTCCAAATAGGGAACATAATTGAGATTCAATTAAAAAATGGTAGAAGATGTGGTGACGAGGTGAAACCCAAATTCAAGGATGCTCAGTTATACTTCCATATTGGTAGCCATAAAAAATGATATCTATTAAAAATCCTACTAAAATTAGTTGTGGATAGAATTAGAAAAAAAGAAAAAGAAAAAAAAGAATAGAAAACAATTGAAAAGAACATAATAGAAGTAATGGTTCCAAATAACAAAATAAAAACAATTCTACCATGGAATCCACCATGAAAACTGAGAATAAAGAAACACATTAATGTTTGATTATAAATACACAAAAAATTCTATATAAGATCTTAAATTATCTCCATTTTCTTTGGCTGTGAATATGGGTTCACATCAAAATTTCTAGAATAGATCAACAAAATTTCTCACTTTGGCTAAAATGGAGGACAACTTTTTCTTTGCAAGCAACTCAATGCTCAAACACAAACTACTATGAATATTAGAACAACATATTTATCAATTATCATTTTTACTCTCTTACAACTAACAAGACAAGTATCTTAATTTTATAATGTAAGAAACACAAGTAATAAAACATAAATATTCCTTGATTACCAAAGATTGAATCTGAAGTGTTTCATGTTTCTTTAGACATCCTTTGACTTTGGAATAATTTAATTTGAATAGTACCAACACAAGGAAAATTATGGATATTAAAACACAATAGGAAAATGAACTAAATTTCAACTTTCTTGCTTTGCATTATAGAAAAATCTTACCTAGGAAGAATGTGGATTTAAAAATACACATGTGATAGAATATATAAATTCTACGCAAATGTGATAAACTCTATAGTAAACTCTCCAAATTGTTTTGCAAAAGTAGTGAACTCTCAAACAAAGTCTTCAACAAATTCCTTAAATTCTAAGTAAATTTGACAAAATATCTAGTAAACTCTCCAAAATATGTGGGCAAATTCAACAAAGAGTCTAAATATTCAAATTTTGTGCATGAATTTGGGAAACTCTATATATTTCACGATTCAAGGGTGAATCCTCTTAAGTGCAACATTTTGTTGTAGGGTTTCTTTCTCTATCAATGCATAAATAAACACTTTTTCATTTCACATATAATTAAACTTGTTGGGTTAAATTTTAAAATGTCATCCATGGCAGAAATTTTGCCAATTTTCTGCCAACTACTACTACTACTACTAATTTTTCTGCCAACTACTACTATTACATATGGTTAGAAAATTCCATATACAAATAAACTTTCTAATAAATCTCTAAATAGATTTTCTTCAATATACATCAACTATGAAAAGAAAGAATATGCCTCCACTACTACTAATTCCGTATACAAATAAACTTTCTAATAAATCTCTAAATAAATTTTCTTTAATATAATCAACTATGAAAAGAAAGAATAATATGCCTTTAGGGGCACCTTCCATCAACTATGTAAGTCATATAAGATTGGGTTTTGTCATTATATACTACTACTAAATAGATTTCCTTCAATATACATCAACTATGAAAAGAAAGAATATGGCTTTAATGGCATCTTCCATGAACTGTGTAAGTCATATAAGATTTGGTTTTGTCATTATAGTGATTTTTATGGTTGATACTTTGAAATAAAAGTTTCACACATGACACAATGGCCAACAAAGGGCATGCCTTGTGGTGATGAGAACCTTGCTGAGTGGCTTGAAACTGTCACTGTGCTTACCATTTGACAACAACCTAGTTTTTGAATATTTGAAACATTTTCGAAAGAAATCACGTTGGAAGATTTAGGTTGACATGTTTCGAACCAACTTGTGTGGTTCATCATTAGGACAAGATGAAGAATCATATCATAGCGACAAGTTAAATAGGGAGATAGAACCTTGTAATGACCTTAAGGAAAACGACTATATTTAACTTGGTGAGGAAAAATGAGAAGAAATACTATAAATAATGGAAAACTTATTTTTAATTAATTTTAAATTAATTAAATTAATTAAATTTTAATCAAATATAATTAATATAAAAATAACTGACCAAGAATATAATAAATAAATAGTAAAGAAACAAAGGAATTATACAAATCCTAAATATGTAAACACTATCTAAGAAAATCATTTCATTAGTCAAAGGTGAATAATAAAATATAAACTAATAGAGATGAGAAATTAATTTTTTAAAACTATTAAACTAATAAGAGATAAAATCTAAACCTTTGGGTAATATAATAATATATATGCAATTTTGTATATTTTAAATAGTTTTAGAAGATTTGGCATTTAGGCACATATGGAGAATAATACCTACATAGTATATATATATATATATATATACTAAATATATAATATATATTTAAAACATTGGAACAAATATCTAGAAAAATAACTAAAAAACCTTTAAAGTCGAAGGGAGTGAAAAATAAAATTAATAGGGAGAATAATGACAAAGGAGGATTAATAAACCGGGAAATCAAAGGAAAGCATAAATGATAAGAAGAAAAAGAATAAAGAAAAGGAAAATAAACTAAGAGGAAAGGGAAGGAATCCATCAGCTATTAATTTTCCAATTGTCATCCCTATTAAGATTACTAGGCCTCCTCTCAATTTCTATGGCTTCCCTAAATTTACGGTGATGGAAATGAGAAATTTTCGCAATGACCTTAGCCTCCTCAATGCATATATGATGTTTGGTCTTCTATGCATGCTCTGCTAACGCTGAAGAGCTAGTCCTCCCATGCTTGATATCGGTAGCGTGTTCCTTAATCCTTTGGTTAATAGACCGCCCTGTTTCACCAATGTAAGATGTTCCACAAGAACAAGGGATGACATAAACTCCTTTCATATCCTTAAGATCCACAAGGTATTTTGCTAATTTTAAGGAACTTTTGATGGTTTTGAGGGGTCTAAAGGTTGAGGGAACATTATGCTTCTTAAGGATTCTCGCAATCTTATCTATCGTCCTTGGATGAAGGGGAGGTGAACTCCAGAAGTACGATCACTAGGGTCTTTCTTAACCTTAGGACCCTTGCTAGCTTTGAGGAAAGATTTAAGACCTTGTTGTCTATTGTAATCATTATTAACAAAAACCTTCAGGACATGGGATTTCTCCTTAGAAAAAAGGTCTTCATCAAAAACCCTCAGAACACGAGTAGCTAAAGTGTTGAGTGTTGAAGAATCTTGGGCAAAGTAGTGTAGATTGATTCTTCGTTACTTGATAACAATTTGTGGAGTCTTTTTACTTTTCTTGTTAGCTTAATCTTCTTCTTCTTCTTCTTCTTAGTAATGCATGTGTGTGTACTTCGTCAAAATGCTACCAAAAACATAAGAACAAGAACACAATATGTTGGCTCTCTGTCACGGCCAAAACCTCTCTTCTCTTGAGAGGAAAACCTTTTAGTGAATTTCTCTTATTGAAGATTCTATTGATCAATGCCAAACCATAGACCCTTAACAAGAGTATCCTCCAAGCACAAGTCAAGTCCTTCCTTCTTTCTACACCTTATTCCTTGACACTTCTTTCGGCACTTCATCCTCCTTCTGGCACTTCGTTCTCTTACTATGAATCTTGTCTAGAAATATACCTTCTTGAGTGAATGTTCTAGGTGAGGTGTTCCTCTTCTATCCCTTGCACAAGTAGACTTCAACGTTGACCAACCAAGATCCTTATTGAGATATGAGTGTATGACAGTGCTTTTGTTCTGCTGCCTTAGTTTCTCGCACGTGTGAGAGGATTACTAGGTGTTATATGCTTTTCTCTCCTTCGCTTGAGTGTTTTCCTTCCATGTTGGAGTAGGAGGCATTGTAGGCCTAGTTTTAGCCCATAAAAAGAAGAATATACAACTGTAATTTCACTGTTGGTATAGCCGCAGACTTTCCTTTACTTTCTTTCACATGTCACTGTGTATACCCTGGAAAATAGTCCTTTAGACTTCGTTCTTATTCCTCCTTATCTTGCTACCCTTGTAGACCCTTTACCTTGGCTTTCTTCATCCTTCTAGTCCTTTTTATTTTGCAGATTTCAGAGCACAATTGATGTGTTGTCTTCAGAGTGGACAAACTCTATAAATAGAGGTTTGTTCCTCCATTTAAGCCGACTTGTAGGCCAACTTGATTGAATGCTTGTAGGCCGACTTGTCCTCTTAATTGTAGGCCAACTTTGACGACAGTTTGGTGGCTGATTTGTTGAGCAGACTTTAGATAGTTTCCATGGTGGTGTAACATGCTTGAAGGAGCTTCTTGAAGGTGCCATTGCATAGGAGTGGACTTGACTTTGCTTGGAGGTTTTCCCTTTGAATTTAATATATTTTTATACATGGTGTAACATGCCCTTAAGGCCTTCAATATTTTCTCTTGACTATTTGACTCACCTATGACACTTTGACATGTGCTAGACCTACTTCAATGAGTAAGAAACTCATTGACATATATTATGAAATAATATTTCTTTTATTGAATAAGTACAAATAGAAAAAGTACATTTATGAAGACCGAACCTAGTTACACTTCCTTCAACACT